>JAPPVO010004341.1:0-55671 GCA_030407325.1 Camellia japonica | reverse complement strand
TAGAAGTTATGAGATCAATGAAAAGTGTATGGAAATAGCTTAGAAGTGTATCATTTTTTAAAACCCATTTGAAGCACTTGTTAGTAAGACCTTACTAATAATTACAATGGTGCCAATAGAAGGGAGATGCATCTGTTTCATTCATTCCTAACAATTAAGTAACAAGTAAATACTGAATATAATGAGTGTGCATTAGTGCATATGCAATAGCTACTTTAGACATTTGTATTCAATAAAAATTCCTTACAAGAATAAGGTGGCTGTGAATTTTGCATGTTGAAGTCTTCAGGTATTGATACGAAATTCAATCCGGAGTTAGGGATGTCTTCATGCTCAAATCCAAAAATCTGAGACAATGTTAATTCTGGAGCAGGTCCTTTGTTTGGCAATTGGTTTGCACCCATTACTATCTATTCCAAAAGAAAAAAGAAAAAAAAAATTCCTTGATATGGGCTAAAGCATCGATCCGCTCACTGGAGAATTAGTATTTTTAATTACTAGCAATGAACACAAAATAAAAACAAAATTATATGTTTTTTTTCTAGTAAGTAAAAATTATATATTTTAAACAAAAATATTTTTTATGTATTTGAGCTCAATATAGAAGTTGTTGTAATGAAAAATAATAGATTAATTTTGATATTAAAATTTTACTATTAAAATTCTAAAATTTTGATCTTATAGAGACTTAAGTGTCCAGCAAAGTAGGTGCATCTGTCTATAAGTGCATTTAGTAATCCACAAACATAAGTAAAACTGAACATTTTGTGATGCACACATACAATTTATTAACATTCTAAAATTAATTTGCAAAAATTGTTATATTATGGGAATATTAGTGAAACGTCACTGTCAAACTTTAGGTAATAAAAGGTCAAATATGTTTTTTTCTTAGTAGTTAAAATACCTCAAAAATATTATTAGAGAAATTTTTTTGTGAAATTTTTCTTTAAAGATCTAAAATTACAAAGAAATTTTTCTGTGCAAATATTGAGAGACCCCAAATGTTGAATGTCCTTTATCTTTTAAAATTTTAATATGAAAGATCTTAAACTAAAAACTCCTATTAATTAAGCCCAAATTGGTGCAGTTATATCATTTTTTATTTTTATTTTGAAAAATAGGCTAAAAACTAACTTTTTGGCTTTTTTGATTTTTTGAAAACATATATAAAAAAATAAAAATATGATATAACTCAAAAAAAATTAAAAGTCAAAAAATTGTTTTTAATCTCGTCCCCAAAAGAGGCCAACATATATAATTAGATTGGAGCTACAAGTTGAAAAATGTGTGAAGTACTTGTTTTAGAATTCTTTATAGACTGAATCTTAGTTTTTATATTTTAGATCACAAAAAAATATTATTAGGTATGTTAAACTAAAAAATCCAAAAAATAAATAGAAGAAGCAAAAAAATCCCAAATATGTGTATTTTTATATTTGAAAAATTGTAAATAAGGATTAGAATTTTGGAGTTGGAAGATCTCACAACATATCATGATATTATATGTATTAGATCTATTACTTATGTAAAGATTTCTTACTCCTCTTTGCAACCAAATTATTGTGAATTATTTATTTTTTGGTAGTTTCAAATTTTGATTTTGTTAAAATGGATGAGGAAATTACCTTCTTTACAAACAAAATAAATAAATAATAAAGGAAATAAGTGGGTCGTAGCTTCTTACAAAGTGAAGTCCATCACTTGGAGGGTGAGTCCTCACTTGGCATCTGAAGATGCCAACTTTTACTCTCACATATATCATTTCAGTGAGCAAAAATTTCGATAATCGTAGCAGTGCTGCTCGATATATATCGTTGACGAAGACTTCTCTGCTTTTTTTGAGGCTTTAATATCAAGAGAGAATGTTTTAGAAGTCAAGATCCAACAAGATCCAACTTGATGACTACATTTCCAGCAGCTTTTATGCCTGCAAGAGCTCTTCTTTGTTCCCAAAACCTAATGACTGTCTGAGTCGGCAAGAGCAAACCCAAGCTGAGGATCGAGATCGAGATTGTGATGATGAAGAAAAACAAAGAAAGTGTAGCCATTTATTAGACCCATAATGTCGATCGACTACGCAGCTTTTATGCCTGCAAGACAAGACCACCCTTCTTTGTGCCCAGAACCCAATCACGAGAGCAAACCTAAGTTGAGGAGGATGGAGATCGTGACGATGATGAAGAAAAACTAAGTAAGTGTAGCCAATTAGGAGACCCATCATGTCGACTACGCCTGCAAGACAAGACCACTCTTATGTGTACCCAAAACCCAATCACCAGAGCAAACTCAAGTTGAGAATGGAGATCGTGTTCATGATGATGAAAAACAACGTAAGTGTAGCCATTTAGAAGACCCATATTGAATTCTGTACAGTTTCATCACACATACCAGCTTCAAGAAACAAAGAGATCATGTTACTATATATATTTACACACACACACACACAGAGCGAGCTTGTGAAAACTTACAGAGGGACTCGAGCGGCTAACAGAAGAACTTCAAGGGTTTCTGTGCTGTAGATCGCCAGATGCAGAGAGAGAGAGAGAGAGAGAGAGAGAGAGATCCAAGGATCTAGTATGACTCTCTATCTAGTATGACTCTCTATTAATAGAAGGGAAAATGATTTGGAGTCCTAAAATGATCCCTTAATCTTCCTAATTTTTATTTTGGAACACTGTTTCCTTTTTTTTTTTTTTTTTTACTTGATATGAAAATTAAGGGGATTAAGGGGAGTGTTTTTAGGGGATGTAGCAAGGTCCTAATGGAAGTCACCAAACAAAAATTGAACTTTTGGATTAATAAAAAAATAAAAAATAAAAAATAAAAAGTAAGCTAAAAAGAATTACACCGAAATATTGCCTTTGATGCCGAGAAAAGAGCCTCACACTACCAAAAAAAAAAATCAAAAATGATTTAGATCTCTAAAAATAGACCTTTAATAGAGTATTAATTTGTCTTTTTCTTCTTCATTTTTTGTCTTTTACTTCACTGTTTTTTTTTTTTTTTTAATGGGTGAACAGCTCATTAGAGCTGCACTGTAGCAGCTCTAATTAGAGCTCTACAGTATGACTGAAAAAAAATTAAAGTTTTAGAGACCAAAATTTAGGGATAAAATTATTTTTTAGGGATTAAATATTTTTGTTGTGAAAAATATTATCATTATATTTTTTGCAAAGAAAATTAGACATTAATAATGAATTATTATCTTTTTTTTACCAAATTTTTTGTTTCAAAAAATAAACCATTTTGAAACCAAATTATTTTGTCCCTAAAAATCTATTTATTGGTGACATTTTCAAAATTTTACAACTAAAAATCTTGTTTTTACTTTTCGGGACGACCTTTTAGCGACTATCCTCATGACGATAAAAATTGGTCCCTAAATACCCTTTGCAACAAAATTTTTAATTTTAGAAACAAACACATTTGATTTCTAAAACTCTTATATGTTGTAGTATTAATCAGTTTAACCGTGGTTTATATTGAGTTGGGGTTCATTTATTTAAACTAATTAATGTATTAGAGTCTATAAATAATTAATAATAATCTTATTTTACTTAAAATTTATTATTTAAAGAAAATTATTAAGCATTCGTTTGGGATGTGGATTGACTTTTTGACTTTTTGGTTATTTTAGTCTGAGACTAAAAAGCCTCGTTTGAGATAGGCTTTTTGATTTTTTTGATTTTTGTGCAAGAAAAAATAAAACGATTATGGTTTGAATGTAACATTTTTTCTTATTGGGCTAAAAAGCCAATTTTATCTTTTGTAACTAAAATAGCTCTAACCCAACCCAAACTTTCTTGCCAAACAAACCCTAAAAAGTCAAGAATAGTATAAGGCATTAGATTTAGTAGATTTTTTTTTTTTTGTTTGTTAATGAGAGATTCACCTTTCGTGAAATAGCTGGGGACTTACTGTAAGTCCAAATAGGTGAACTTATTATCCAATAGTTCTTGTGAGAATTAATGGTGTTTTATCAAACATTATTATAAAAAATAAAAAAATCACTAATTGTTAATTTCAACGACAGTTTGAAATTTTTGTCATAAAAAATGGTACTAATTATAAGTTTTAGAGGCAGTTTAAAAAAAAAAAAAAAACACTAATTTTCAACTATCAACAATAGTTTGAAAAATTCATCATAAACAATATCACTAATTAAGTTTTAGATACAATTTATAAAAATTGTGACAAAAAAAATCTCTAATTATCAAGTTTTAGCAACATATGTAAAAATCATTTTAAAAAATTATTTTTAGCAATGATTTTACTAAGACTTATTTTCAATAAAATTTATTGGGAATTAAGTCCAACTATCAGGACCTATTGGTTATTTACCCGAAATAGTTTGGTGAGAAGTCTTTTTGTTGTTTAGGAGGACATTTTATTTTTAATTTTACCCCTTATCTATCTGTTTAATTTTTTTAACTATCTGTTCAAATATTTTTTTATCTGTTTAATTTTTTACTATTTGTTCAATTTGTTTCCCTAATCTATTCAAATATCTATCCAAATTTTGTTATCTATTTAATTTTTTCACTTATTTGTTTAAATCTATCTATCTAAATTTTATTATCTGTTTAATTTTTTCCTTTGAATTCTATTTGTTGATTTTTTATTTGTTTAAATCTTGTTATTGAAATACACCAAGCCACTATCTGTTCAAATTTTGAACAAATTTGTCCAAATTTTATTATCTGTTCAAATTTTGAACAAATGTCATATCTGTCAAATTTTTTCATCATCATCATCATCATCATCATCATCATCATCATCATAAACAACATCAACGATCAACAACAACAACAACTACACAACAACAACAAAAAAAGAGAGAAAGATAGACAAAGGACATTTTCAATTTGTTGAATTTTTATACCTACACAGAGATATAGAGAGTGAGAGGTCCTATATGTTGAAATCAAATAGAAAAAACTAGTGAAGAAGAAGAAGAAGAACAGCCCTCAACTTTTCGATCTGTGGTCCATACACTCACCAGCGCTCCCCTAGACCCATCCATACCCAAACTCCCACTCTTTCTCCCCATCGGTAGTGGTGGTGGATCTAGATCTGAAGAGCAATCTGGACCTGGATCAGAAGAGCATTATTATTATTATTATTATTATTATTATTATTATTATTATTATTATATTATTATTTTGATCGGTAAAAAAGACTTTATTGATGAAAAAGAAAATTTACATCAATAAAGAGGAGCTTGGAGCTAAAACAAGCTCCAACCTCCTAGTTGGTGAGAAACCAACGTGCAAAGCAAAAGCAAAAACCAGAAAAAATAAAATAGATAGAAGAGACCCCAATCACACAGACCAGCAGCAGAATACCAGCTCCCATAGCATACAGACCATTCCAAACAGCCCTTCCAATCTCCAGAATAGCAGCAAACAGAACTTCATCCTCACAGCAGTAATGCACCAGCAATAAACTGATCCATAGTGACAATAACTCCCATCATCCTCACTGAACCTTTCATGCCAGTTAAATTTCATCCACTCCAGCTGCTGGTGCAGGCCACTGAGCAAGGCAGACCAGCAGTTCAACCATTGAGGGCAGACTGTGTTCCGCAGAAATGAGACAAAACACCCAACCCATACTGCAGAAAACCAGTAGTAGATAGCAGCTGCCAAGACTATGTGACCTCAAACACAACTAGTAGAAAACCAGAAGTAGACAGCAGAGCAAACAGAGCAGCTAAGAGATATCTGCTGCAAGTTATACACCAGATTAGAGGTCCAACAGAGCAGAAAAGCAACCAGCAGAATGCCTCATCAACCCCATCACAGTAAGCACTCCAAACACCAGCAGTGTACAACTCTAACAAATAGCCAGCAGAGGTCCAAGCAGAGTACAACTCTAAGCAAGCCCAAGCAACTCAAGACAAATCAACACATTAACATCAGCAAGAGAAGGACCAACAGATCAGAGAGCACTAGATCAAAACCACAATCATAAACTAGAGAGGCTCCAAAAATCAGCAGATAACCAGCAGAACAAGTCCAAATCTGCCAGAGCAAAACAGGCCAGACCAGACCAGCAGTACACAGCACAGGTCAGCCACCGTTCCTGAGGCAGAATAAAACCTGTTGAAGATTTGAAACAATGTCGCTGACAGAGAATACTAGAGAAGGTGATAAGGCCTTGACCCATAGTGCTATTCTCACCTTAATAAGATCACAAAGCACCTCTTGGTTAGGTTGAGCCCCATTAAAGACACATTCATTTCGGAGTTTCCAAATGGACCAAAGAACAGCAAAAGGAATAGCCAACCAAATTTCTTTTCCATTTTTTTCAACCTGCAGCCAGACCACCAGTGCATAAGATCTGGCACAGAACCAGGTAACACCCACTTGAGACCCCACCATCGTACAATGTTGGACCAAATCAGCTAAACAAAAGGGGCAGAACAGGAGGATATGATTCTCAGATTCAGCTTCATTGTTGCAGAAAGTACAAGCTTGGTTGACATTTGAACCCAAGACCCCAATTCTACAGAGAAAGCTTACAGTCTTAACCTTGCCATGCCAAGCTAACCAACCAAAAAATTGGGCTTTGGGAGGGGCGCAGTTATTTCATAGTATATTAGGGCAGCTCAGGACATAACCAAGAGAAGATTCCCACCAATTGTACGCTGAGGACACAGTGAAAGAGTTTGAAGGGCCAGCAGTCCAAGATAAGGTGTCAGGCTGGGAATTGCATGTATCAGGTGCAATGGTAAGAAAGTCATACATCCTAGACACCTCTTCTTCCTCCCAAGCCAGTAAGGCTCTTCTAAAACCAAGATTCCAATCTATAGGACTAACTCTTCTCTAATAATAGGCATTAACCACACCCATCTTATCAATGGATAAGGTGAATAGCCTGGGGAATGCCTCCTTGAGGCAGACATTTCCTGCCCATTGATCCCACCAAAATAGAGACCTCCTACCATCCCCCAACACAATGA
This sequence comes from Camellia japonica, assembly GCA_030407325.1. Classification (NCBI taxonomy): domain Eukaryota; kingdom Viridiplantae; phylum Streptophyta; class Magnoliopsida; order Ericales; family Theaceae; genus Camellia; species Camellia japonica. The sequence goes on along the minus strand of JAPPVO010004341.1, from coordinate 48,704 downwards.
TGGAATTATTGATATAAAAGTTGTGAAGCACTGTGTTTGATAGGGCAGAAGATAAGATATCAGACCAGATTTTGGAACCGCTGCCACCCGAACTAGGGGTCCAGCTGCCACCCCTTAAGTTATATTTGTTACAAACTACAGCTTTCCAAAGAGAGTGGTTCTCAGTCCCAAAGCGCTGTAGACGTCCCCGAACGCATCTCGGGAGGGTGCGACTCCCCTCCCGTTCTGGTTCGCTTGCGGGTCTGCTACAGTTCGAAGAACTCAAATGTCACGGTTCTTAATCTTGAACCAAAGAGTCCAAATCCGGCAAATCGTTTTGAAAACAGATTTTTTTGAAAGAAGTGCCAAACATGGACTGCTTTGCCAGATACAGAGTCGCCACCTAAATATTTTATTTTAATGGGAAATTTAGGAAACCCTGACTCGGTGCCAAAGGCCACGTGTCCGTCATCACCAAAGTTGCCTCGGCTCGGGAACTTGGGTACGATTGGGGAAGGTCACTTCGTGAGCACCCCCGCTCGCCCGGTCAAAGACCGGCCTCTACTAACCATGATATCTGATTTTGAAAACATTGTGCGTTCTTATTCCGGTTATTAGCCTAGATTTACTATGTGATGCGCACAGCATACAAGTATAGACTAAGTCGCCTGAATTGGAACAAAACATTTCATGTTTGTTTGTTTGAAAATGGTTTGATGGTGCTACCCGCAGGTAGGCTAAGACGTGGATTTGCCACCCTCGGGTGGGCTTAGAAAACATGATTTTGCCACTATCTAGTGGGCTTAAAACAAACATTTGATGAATTGTCCCACTCCAAGTAACCCAACCTCCACCCACAGACATTCAAGGCAGTTATATCACATAAGCACATAGCCTCATGGTAAGCATGCTATTCATGGCAGTCACTCACACGCATGCAAGGATACTAAAGCATAAAAACTCACCGAGTACTCCAAACCAAAACAGAAGCTCATTAGAAATCATGCATGATCCTAAATATACAAAAATGCCTAATGCAACACATGCAAAGATGCAACTATAGCAGGCTCGGCTATTCTAAACATGGTATATGGAATGCTACAACTAACACGTATTCAATTTGGAATTGAAATACAAATGCAGTTTGTGTGATGCGCCGAGCCCGGTGCATGCAAAACAGATGAATGAATGCAAACATGCTATCATACTGTATGCTAATTGAAACATGCCCTAATCTAACCATCATAAGCAGGTAAATAAAAGGGAAGAAAGACGTGGGGTTGAAAGACATGCATCACACTCACCCACACTTATTACAATTATGCCCTCGCACAGAGGGTCCGAATAAATATACAGTCCCGAATGAAAGAATAGTACAGTCCAAATAATACAGAGTCCAAATAGTGTACAAATTCCTAATTAATTTACAAATTAACTAAGAAAATAATAAAACTGGCATGCAAGCCAGGGACTGCCTTGATTCTGCTCCGGATGATGGAATGATGCATGTTTGGGCTGCTTTGTGCTGAAATCCACTGGAATGCCCCAATTAGCCTCTGTTTTGCAATGATTCTTGAAATGCGCGCCAAGCCTCGGAAGACCGCTGATTCTTGATATGCTGCAACAGAGAGCAGGAAAGGGGCATAGCAATGTATTTTCACAAATGTATGCATGCCTCGATCCTCGTACCACCAATCACGCATCTTGATGCATGATGGTCGAGGAGCCGAATTGCACAACTCAATATAGAATGAATGCATATGAACACTACAACAAAACCTAACTCCATCATGGATAATCCGGAGTGTCGGTGACTTGGGAATTGAGACACGTTTCGTCACTCGGAGTACGGAACGCACCTCGTTTCCCGTGCCCGGGCTAACTCCTATCCCGAACATGATGCAATATGCATGATATGCGTGAAATGCAACTAAGATACAATCCTAACATACACAATGTTATGGAATGGCATACACACTACACGAGGTGATACACAACCAAGCATACACAATGCTATGGATGAAATGGCATACGCAATGCAATATGGGCTTACACCAACATGAGAGAGCCTCAGCCACACTCACATAAGAGGCCACTAGATGAAAATGAGACAACTCGAAATACGTGCACGCGTGCACGCAAACCGAGGACCGACCCTCAGGCACCGAAATGCCACTCTAATGAGACATGGCAAAGACATGGAATATGATATGCAAACATGCAAAAATCAGTAGCAAAATGAGGGGGAAAACAGCCCCGAAACAAGGCGAAATGACACCCGATGCATGGAATCTCTCCCGAAATGCGAAACTAGGTACGTGAAATGGCTTACAGCTATACAAAGCATGCACAATCTGGACATGGAGTGAAAAATAAGAAGCAAGGCAGCCCCAAAATAAGCATTTTTACAGTACAAAACATGGCCAAACAGTAAGCACAAGTAGGGCTAAAATGGCATACGAAAATGGCTCCGCAAGGGAGGCAATGAAGCAAGTGATAGATGCAAAGCCCAAATGGCAAAAGACCCTTCTACAACACTGAAGAGGGACCAAATATATGAACATTTACAGTAGATGACAAGCCCCAAATCAGTATACAAACATGCTCAAAATACAATGCAAGATATAGGCTAACAAAGGGGTATAACATGAAGTATACAAAACATTCATCAAACAGCCAAAGACCCTTAATGAAACATGTCAAGGGGGTCAAAATATGGCCACCTTCAGTTCTGATCATGGTCGAAAAACAGAAGCAAGATAGGCTAACAAAACATGCAAAAATGGGGACCAAAGAGGGGTATAATGGTAGGTGCTACATGGAGGTCCCCAACAGTGTTGAGCCCTTCTTCAATGTTGAAGAGGGGCTCAAAATAGGCCTATTTACAGTTTACATCAGGCCCCAAAACAGATCACACATAAGCCAAAAATACTATGCAAAATAATGGCATTCAAAGGGGTAATGAAGCAAGTGCCAAAAAGAAGCTTCAAACTGCAATGAGCCCTTAATGAAACATGGAATATAGCTTAAAAAAATGACATTTTCAGTTTTTGTCGGAGCTCAAAACAGCAAGAAAAATGGCTAGAAAAATGTTGCAAAATGAGACCAAAAAGAGGGGAAATGGACTTACCCTTGTAGACCAACCCTTTTGCTGCCTCTTGGACCAAAAATGTTGCCTCCTAGCCTCTGAAAAACTCCCCAAGCTGCTGGAAATGGAGTAGTGGTGGTGGTGCTAGGTGGTGATGAAGAAAGGGTGTAGAACTTGGAAGATTTTGAGGGTTTGGAGCTTGGGGTGAGAGAAGAAGGGAGATACAATGCAAGAGCTCCAAGGGGGATTTTTCTAACCAAAAAACCAGAGCTGGAGGCTCTGTTATATAGGCAAAAAGAGGGGGAAAATGGGGGGAAAAAAGGGGGGAAAACAATCCAAGTTTCCCCCCAAAAGTTGGCCTCCCCGGATACACAATCTGGGGGGGAAAGGAGGGCATTTTTGGAAGGAACAGGACCCAAGGAACATGGCCGGCCAGTTATTGGGGTTGCAGGTGGCCGGCCGGCTACTTTTTCTAGGTTTTCTGGCCGGCCAGCTACTTTTCCTGGCTTTTCTGGCTGGCCAGTTACTTTCAGGACAAAAAACATGGGCTGCCGGAAAGAAAAGTGGCCGGTGGATGTTTGGGAAGTCCAAATGTGGCCGTTCAAGTATCCAAATTGAAGCCCCGGAAGTTAGATTTCCAATGGAGCAAACCTTGCATCAAAATTCCTTCTGTGGAAAAAGTTATGCCCGTTTCCGTGAAGCCGCGCAGATTCGGTCCCAACCGAAGTGATACCCTACTTCAATCAACGATATCTCCCCTATCCGGAATTGGATTTAGGAGATTCTTGAGTGTAAAATGAAGCCCCGGGAGTAAGCTTTCAAACGGTGGTGGACTCATAGCTTGATTCCAAGTATCCAGATGAATAGGCCCGATTCGGCGAGGACTGCTCGACTCTCTCTTAACGGTTCATGCCCATTTTCTCCCCCGACTGGATTTCTTCCCTCTTCTCTTCTTTTCTTCAACTTCAAACCCCTAAGTAAGGTGTTTTGAAAGATTTTTCAAAGATTTCATCTCTCTTTCATTCATTTCCACTTTGTCCTTGATCGGTTTACCGAAAAGCGTAATTTTTGACAAAATGCGAGCCTCGGAACATCGTAAAAATTTTATTTTCAAAATGTTTCGAAAGAGAGGGTTTTAAGATCTAAAATCTTTTGATCAAGATTGTTTTGGTCCAAAAGGGGTATGAAGTTGAGGTTTGACTCTCTCTTTGTCGAAGAAATTGCACTTTTCCCCTGCACATCTTTCTCCACCATGTAAACCATCAATCGCGTCCAAGTCTTATGGAAAGTCAAAAATGGGGTGTCTACAAGCGCCACCACCATTTTAGAAGAAGACAAGCGTTCATAATATTGATTCTTCTCACCCCCAAGCCCCCAAAACTTTTGTTTCGCGTGACCACATCCTACTTGACCAAATGCACCTTCCTTCTTAAATCAGATCCACTCCAAAGGAAAGAGGATCAAAAGAGCATTATGGATCTAGATCTAGACCAGAGCAGTGGCGGCACCATCGACGTGGCAGAGCTCCAAGCTTTTTTAGAAGGAGACGTAGAGGCTGACCGATTGGATTAGAGATGGCAGGGAAGAAGATCTGGAGAGGAAGCAAAGAGGTGACAGAGTATGAAAACGACACTCCAAAAATATGTGATACTCTAAGAATATCTAATAATTTTTCATTATTAGTTGGAGCTTGATTTCGTGCTTTAGCGCCTTGATGTGTTCCCTCTTGTCACATACTCCAACGAGACCACGAGTCAAATCTATAGAATATGAGAGTTGAGGACATAGAAAGCATTTTATTTTGTAGGAGAATTACAAATCAATTTAGTCTTTCAAAAATAATTATTAATACATGAAAAAATTTATAATTTTAATTATTAAAATTTGTTATGTTCATCATTAATTTGAATTTTTTTTACAAAAATATACTTTTTCCTTATTTTGTCTAAAATATTACCCTTGCTGATTTGATATAACCCCCTCCCCCCTTCCCTCTCCCCCCCCCCCCTCCCCTCCCCTCCCCTCCCCTCCGTTTTTTTTAAAAAAAATTACAATCATCTTTATTGAGATTTGAGAAAAAGCCAATTAGTCTCACATTTTTTACACAATTATACTGAGTTACTTTTAATAAGGCTAAACTAACTCAAATTAATGTAGATATTGAGTAAATACTAAAATAAATAAAGATAAACATCATTTGTAGAAGAAAAAGATATGTAAACATCATTTTTATTCTTACGACTAATATATTATTGATGAAAAATGGTCTTATTAAGTAAATTAAATCATCAAGGGATATCAATGTAATTATGTCAAAAATATAAGGGGAAATTTCACTAACATTGTGTCAATGATATTTTTTTATGAACAAATATAATTTTTTGAAAGTCATACTGACCATTAATTTTCCCAAAATATAAAGCTAATTACATTTTTTCAAGATCACAAGGGAGAGGTGAATGTGATTTTATTTTATTTTTATCAAAAAAATGATTTTTCCCATCTAGAAAACAAAAAATGATTTTATTGATATATCTCCAACGGAAAAAAGATACATACATACAACATCGTAGCAAAAAAATAAGGCTAAATTAGAAATATACTCCCGATATTTGCTTAAAATACGGATTATCCCATATAGTTATGAAAACTACAAATACCTCATTGTCAAAAAAAATTATTTAATGTAATTAATAGAAAAATAAAATTCATAATTACTCTCTTATGCAATAGTAAAATTTTTTAAATTGCTAATTGGAATATATTTTTGATATCATTAAAAATTATTAATTGATTTAATGATTTATTAATAAAAAAAATTATTTGTTATGCGATTAGAAATTTGTAGAGACCAGGCAAGCCCTATCACATTTGTAAGATATATTTGTAATTTGTAGAGACCAGGCAAGCCATATCACATTTTTAAATCACAAATAATTCGTATTTTAAGCAAATCTTACAAGATATATTTATAATTTATCCCAAAATGAATTCATCCCAACTATGTTAGCACAACCAGGCAAGCCATATCACATTTGGTTGTCTTGATTTTATGAAAATTTTGATTCTTCCTTAATTTGATACTACAAAACGTTGGAGTTTTTTTTTTTTTTTTCTTTTTTTGAGTTATGAAATTTAAAATTAATAGAGGTTTGATGAAGGGTTATAGATGTCCTTAGAAGTACACCACAAAGAACATTTTCAATTGGGTTTATTACATTTTCTGTCTCTAAACTATGGTCAAAATATTTATTTAATCTATAAACTATCAATTGAATTTATTTAGTTCCTAAAGTATATAAATTAAAATCTATTTAGACTCTAAAAGGATTAAAAAAATAAATATGGTCATATATTATAAATTAGTAAAAGACCTTCCCCAATTAAAATTTTATTACAGAAAAATCTTTTAAAAATTTTATTTTGTCTTTAAAAGATATTTTATTTCATTTTGTGTTTTAATTAATATTAGAGTTTGATTTTTCAATCTTGCCAATTATATGAATATTAGATATACTGAAAAAGTAGAATTAGATAATTTAAATAATAATACTTCTCTACAAATAGTAATAGAATAAAATAACACATTAATTAAGTTTTAAAAAAAAAAAAAAAACAGAGGACTTAGTGAAAAAATTAAAAACAATCAATTAAAAATTATAAACGAAATCTAACATATAATACTAGATAAGGGTTCGTTTGGCATTGGCTAATATAGCCAATTTTTTTGTATTGGAACTTTTTTACCCTAGTTTGGTTTTTGTTTTGGAACTGTTTTGACTTTTGTGAGAGAAAAAGTGTAATATTATGGATAAAAAGTAGTATTTTGTCGTATTGACTTTTATAGTCAATTTTGTCTTTTTGTGATTATTTAACCCCAACAAGAATGCCAAACCAGGGCTAAAAGTGAGGACGTATCCATTGTAGAAAATAAGTAATAAAATACTATAGATAATTACCCTTATCTCTATAAAGAAAATTCAATATATTGATTGACACCCACTTTTCAAAGACAAAATAAAATTTTAAGATTTTTTTGACATGAAATTTTAACTAAATAGGGTCTTTTACTAATTTATAATATTTATGAGCTTATATTTTATTTTTGTAATTCTTTTAGGAACTAAATAAGTTTAAATTAAATATTTTAGAGACTTAATTGATTCAATCGATAGTTTAGCGACTTGACTATACACTTTAAGAACCTAGAAGACACAATTGATAGTTCATAATCTAAATAAATAATTTAGCGATAGTTTAAAAATATAAAGTGTAATACACCCATTTCAATTTTATTAGTACTAACGTAAAACTCATGGTATGCACGAGCAAGTAACAAAATATGATAAATAATACTAAACATGTTAAAAACTAACTAAAATACTATGATATTAATTTAGATAGGTATTTAAATAATAGATCTGAGTGATTTCACTATATTTATATAGATATACATGACTAATTAATTTTTTTGAAATACAATCAATCGAATAAACTTAATTGAAAATGAAGAGTGAAATTCTATAAATATAAGATAAAGATAAAAATAATAATAATAAGTTTAAATTTGAAGATGAATATAGAAAGAGAAAATTGGATAAATCTTCGAAAATGAATAAACTCAACTGAAAATCAAGAGCGATAGTGAATTCTATAAATATAAGATAAAAGTTATAAAAAAAAAATCAAGTTTAAATTTGAGGATAAACTATAAGAATATAGAAAGAGAAAATTAAATAAATTATTGAAAAATGACGTAACCCTTGGAATTTATCCATATTTTCCAATGTTAAATCAATAATAATTTGATATATATATTTATATATAATAAATTAAACCATTAAATGAATATATAATCCCAAAAGCTACCTCTTCCCCATTGAATTATTCAAGTGATTACATCACTGAACAACAGTTCAAAGGATAAGATATAATGGAAAACAAAAAAAACCTAAGGTAATATCTTCTCAAGTAGTGTCCTTGAATACACAAAAGGTGGAATTTAATTTTCAATACAAGAATTGCCCAAGGTTTGAACATGTAGCACATAAGAGAGCCTTCATGCTCCCATCCAAAAGTCTTTCCCAAGCCAATTCACTTTGGCGGCACATCAATTTCATTTCTTGAAATGTGATTAGTTTTTAGGTGAGATATTGTCCAATAGGAAATAATTTTAACAAGTTATATAATTACTTGAAATGCATATGATCATGCCATGCAAGAGATGAAAAAAATCTAAGTCTTTTCCTTTGTAAAACCATGTTGCAAATTTTGAAATGCCAACAATAAATCTCGACCAAATCCTGGGGTGTAAATGAGTTATGACATTACAAGTAAGAGCCTCAACTTCACACGTACATATATATAATTATAGAAAGTAGTCCCACATTTGCTGACTCTCAAAACTGCGAGGCAATAGGCACCCAAAACCATTTCCTTCCACATTTGCCGACTCCTGAAATTTCTGGCTCGTGGATACCCAAAATCATATTTTCCACATTTACTCCACATTTGCTGACTTCTGAAACGGCAAGCTCATAGATACCCAAAATCATGTTTTTCACATTTGCTGACTCCTGAAACGGCGAGTTTGTGGACACCTTAAAACTTTTCCCACATTCATCTAGCGATATGCTCAAGACAGGGCAATTGGGCACCTTGACTCACTGCGTAGGTACTGTAGCTCGCATTTTCTGCGCCCCCTTTCGGAAGTTTGAAAAGAAACCCTACAGTTCGGACTCCCGCGGTTCTAAATCTAATCTCACAAGTGCAATGTAAAATTGATAAATACCAAAGAGTGCAAATTCGGCAAATCTTTTGGAAAATTGATTTTAGAATCAAAAATGCCAAAATTGGACTGCTTTGTCAGATACAAAGTCGCCACCTGAATATTTTGTTTTGGAAAATTTAGGAAACCCATGACTCGTGCCGAAGGCCACTTATCTGTCATCACCAAGATTATCTCGGTTCGGGAACTTAAGTACGAGAGGGGAAGGTCATGAATGCATTTGAGCACCCCCGCTCGCCCGATCAAAGATCGACCTTTACTAATCATGATGCAATTCTTATTCACATTACATACTTTTATTCCGAATATTAGGCTAACTTTACTATATAATGCATACAAGTATATACTAATTTTGCAAATATTGGAATACTTGATTCATGTTTGTTTTGAAAAACAAAAGTATTTTGAATATGTACCACTTGAAAAAGTGATCGTATATGAATATTATTCAAATTATTCCAATTTAAGCAAATAGCCTTCATCCACAGGCATTCAAGCAATTTATCAATTAAGCATTTAGCCTCATGGCAAGCATGCTAGACATAGCAACAATCACACTTATGCAACGCGCTAAAGCATAAAAACTTACCTCGTACTCCAAGCCAAATAAGTAACTAGTTAGAAAAATGCATGATCATAACTATGCAATATAGCTAATGTAACACATTCGATATGCAATTAAATAGGTTCAGCTACTAATATGGCATATGAATCAATTTGATAGTATGCAGTTTAACATGTATTCAAAGAAGTATATAAACAAGCAATTTAAAATGATGAACCGAGCCCCGATTCATGTAAGACAAATGGATGCAAACATGAATAATGCTAAATAAAACATAATGTCCCTAATCTAACCATCATAAGCGATTAAATAAAAGGGAGAAAGACATGGGGTTGGAAGATATACACATTATTACAGAATTGCGCCCTCACACAAGAAGGTCTAAATGTCTGAGTGTCCAAATTAACTATTTATTACAAATCCAAATGAATAAACAATTAAAAGGGCTGTCTAATTTATTATAACAACAATACATCTGCAATGCTGGCGTGATGCTCCTCGGAAGCCACTCTGTCTGCCTTGCCTTGTTAGGAACTGTTCTGTTTCACCCTCAGTCACTATTGCAGTTACTACTGCTAACCAAAAGTGTACGGTTTGCCATATATTGGGGTCTAGCTGACCCACAATCGATTTGAGCTCAAATAAATCCGACCATGTCTTATTTCTTTGCAAAAGACTGTTTATTCGTGCCTGAGGTGAAAACAGTGTAGACAGGGTGTTCCGAATTCTGTTTGTCCCTTTCACACTTCTCTACCATTGGAAAGCCTCAAGAGAAGGGTGGAATTGTTTCTAAAATCATTAATGAGCAAGTTGATTGCTTGATGATTTCGGGTACAATTTGGACAAAAATTAATAAATGAACGGAACCACCCCTCCCTCCTATCATAAATTGAAGTCAAAGAGGGAGGTAGAGAATTCATCTAAAACATCATCATGAATTGATGTTTAAACAAGCCTTGACACAATAGACTTGATATAACGTTCGGCCGAATCCAAGCAATATACTTTATTTTCTTTACGTGGGTTGATTCATTTTAGCAATTTTTGTTAGTCATTTCCATTCTTTAATTCATTAAGTCCAAGGTGACGATTATGTCCACTAAATAAGAAGTGTGCCAAATAGGAAGTAATTCTTAATATGAAAGAGAGATTATACCGTTGGCGATGAACCTCCTTAGAGATTAATGAACCTCCATAGAGATTAAGCCATTAAGCATATATCTCTAGCTCATATTTTGAATATCCATCAACCATTTGAAATCACTCTCAATTTAAAGAAATAGATGATAGGTGACGCTTCAAGATTCGTCTAAAACATCATGAATTGGTGTTTAGACAAGCCTTGACACAATAAACTTGACATCACATCCGGCCAAGCCAAAGCAATATGACTCATTTTCTTATGTATGTTGATTGCTTTTAAATCAATTTTCTTAGTCATTTCCATTTTTTAATCCATTTGTCCGAAGTAATTATTAAGTCCTCTAAAAGGAGGAAAGTGTCAAACGGGAAGTTGTTCTTGGCATGAGAGAGATGTAATGCCCTAGTAATGAACTTTCGAAGAGATTAAACTATTTAACATGAAAGGTCTCTTTCTCATGCTAAAAACAACATATATGGGACTTCAATTCACCATTTTCAATCAGATTACAATAATATACAATATAACAATAAATCAAAGCAAAAGAGCACAATAAGTAAGAAATGCAAGAAAATGAAATGTTTGTGAAATTCACCTTCCAAGGAAATGATGAACTCCTTAGTTTACAAACTCCCTCTTAATCACCCTCAAGTGTAGGAAGTGTGTTCTCAAATCCTCGGTAGTTATGGAAGCTTGGAAGTGTTTTGGCTCAAGATTGAAATGTAAACAAATTTTCCTCTTTTACTCTCTTTTTTCTCTAACTCTCTCTTGAATCAATTTGTTAATTTTTTACTTCTTGAATCAATTTTTTTGGCCCTTGAAATTTTTCCATTTGGTTGCTTTATATAAGCAACAAATAGATAATATAATAATATATATTTATATATAATATAATAATATAAATTATATAAAGATTATATATATATATTTATATGCTGAGATTGATGTCGGCAGCCGAGGGCTGACCAACATCAATATAATTTTTTTATTTTTTTCTTTTATTATAATATAATATAATATATAAAATATCTAAAATATATAATTTATACCAATATATATATAAATACCAAAAATATGAACAACACATAAAATTATGCAAAATTACAAAATACTAAACTAATGAAATATTTAGTAGTTTAAAATAATTTGGCCAAAATGGTGAAGGTTGGGATTAAAGTTCAAATTACATCTCTCTTGCTGAGGATTCTGTAAGAAACACATTCTAATTGTCATCATTGGATAATCAAAAGAAAGCGTCCAAGTCTTAAAGCCGGTCAAAATGGAGTGTCTACAGGTGTCAATATATAACACACGACTCAAATCTAAAACCCTGACTCACTACCCGAACTCATATGTTATTTACCCCCTTCCAACACTTTCCCAACATTAACAATCAAGAAATCACAATGTAAAATTATCAATGCATATGATGCATGAATTTTCAAATCTCAATTTCTCTAAAGTGGTTTCAATTTTCAACAACCATAATATAAATATCAACAACAAAAAAGATTTCTCCAACTCAACATCTTTATCATCTCAAAGATTTGTTTCAATAACTTATCAAGAGTTTATATCTCAACACCAAAGTCAAATCAACATATCCAATTTCAAAATTCAAAAGTCAATTGCACAAAATTCCCCTCGTCGAATCAATTTGAAAACTAGGGTTTTAAGAAAATTGGGCTTTTCCCTCTTATATCATTTATAGGTCAATTCCCATCATCAACAAACAATCATCAAAATTTATGCATAAACTTTTCAAAAGAATTATGAGATATAACCCCTTTTTTATCAAACTCATTATATAACAACAAATCTTCATACATCTTGATATCTATATATATATACTGAAAATACCACATATGTGTTCTAAATCAAAGATATAATAAGTTAAAAGTACCCATGCCTCAAGATTGAAGACAAAAGATGAAGACTCAACTCTAAACTTTGAGAAAATGAGAAACAATCGGTAAAACTTTAAGATCTAGCTTGTTCCTCGACCCTCTTTGAAGATCTAAGGTAGATCTTGGGTAAAACTAAGGGAAATCAAGTTTTTTAGGGTTAGGGCTCGAAAATGGGTGATAGGGAGAGAAAAGGTATGGAAAAAGTGAGAGAAAAAGTATTTAGATCGACTTTTAAAATTGTTGTCCCAAATAGACCGCTCGAGCGAAGTGCACAAAATCAAAGAGACCACTCAAGCCAACAACCCACTGCTCGAGTGGTAAACGCAAGGTTTCAGAAGTTATACAGAGTTATAGTGAAAATACTGGGAGGCTCATTTCTACACTCAAGCGACCACTTCACCACTCGAGCGGTCTCACCTACAAATAGGTAAGTTATTGAGAGTTTCGCATTATCGTTCGAGCGTCCGATTGACGCTCGAGCGGTCACCCAGAATAGATTATTACAAATGAAGAAGAGATAAATTTAGTAAATATCAACTGAAGATTGAAAACAAAAAGAATTTCAAAATTTCAAAAATAAAATAAGAAAAACTTGGAAAAAAAAATCTAATATAACTCTAATAATAAAATAACATAAAAGAGTAGTACTTTAAAAATTGAATAAGAGCGAAATGTCACCTATAATTTTTTTAAATTTGTGAAAAAAAAAAAAAACACTGAGGTGAAATAAGTTAAAAATTAGATAAGAGCTAAATGACAACTATAATTTTTTAAAATTTAAATTTTGTATAGTTAAAAAATAAGCATTTATGATATCTTATTATATAAATTTTAACTCTATTTTGTGTCTGCTACTAATAATTTTTAACAAATTGTGTATTCTAAAGCTACTTAATTTTATAAAAAAATTCAAAGGATAACCTTTTTGTTTCTTAATTATATTTTGTGTCGATAACCTATAAATTTTAGCAACCTTTATATTTTGAAGCTATTAAATAAAGTAATAAAAAAATCACTTTTCTTTTTAAAATCTTAGTTGATTTTATTTTTACTTTGTGTTAAGAGTCGGTAAAGTGGACTTGGTAGTACTATGAATGAGTATAAATAAATAATCAAAATTTAGTTTTAAAATTAATTAATAATATAAAATTTATCTAAAATATGTAGTAAAAATGATTTATAATCAATTAAATTTTATTTATTTTTATCAGAGTTACACATAAATTACTTGTATATTTATACCAACGTGATTTTCATCAAATCATTAAAAATTGTGTTGGTCTATATAAAACTTATGAATCATTTCACCTATTTATTTATTAAATTGGTAAATAAATATCTATAAGTATTTTTTATTTTTAAATAAGAAATATGAAAATATTTTATGCATATCTATTAAAAAAAATTTACTTAGATAAAAAATTATATATTTATGTTAACACTATAAAATAAATAGTTACATATATTTATATATTAAAAAATTATCTAACATAGAACCACCTTAAATTATATGTTATTTTAGTTTTAATCTTAGTAAAAATATTTGATAATAATAAATTTAAACACTATGTATAAATTATATCATAATTTATCTATTCGTGACCGGTATAAGCTAGCTTGGGGGTTCTAATATCGGATTAAACATTTAACAGTCCAATTTTAGGTCCCGTTTTGATGATCTGAACCGTTCACATTTTAGGATTCGTCGAATATATCATTCTAGCGAAAAATCAAGTCAATCAAATAATGAAAATCACATGTTTGGATCAATTTTGTACAAACCTTTTATTTTCTCACCATCCATTTTTTTTTTCATACAAAACTGATACAAACGCATGATTGCCATTATTTGCTCAGCTTGATTTTTTACAGGGATGAATGTATTTGATGAATCATAAAATATGTATGGCTCAGATTATCAAAATGGGCCCAAAAGGAAGCCCACAAGGCCCAACAACACCTCTCCAGTCCCCCGGCCATGTTAAAGAATCAATAATGTTTAAATTTTAAGTTTAAGTTAAAGAATTAATTATTTTCCATATGTGTATATATGAATGTATCAAAATCATGCATTAACGCAATCTTAGGGAAGCAATTTTAAAAATAAATTTGGTATGACAAACATAAATTAAGTAAGTTGAAATGGTAATTATGGTGGCATAATTTACGGGTTTATTATAAAACTCCATGAATTTAATTACGAACTAATTCAAATGCAACATATAATGACACTTAGTATTTTCATTATTACAAAAATTAAAAATTAAAAAAAAAATGAGTTGAGAATTTGAATCTTAAAGACACCCTACTACCGTTTACCGCATATGAAAATAATAAGATTTGATATATATAAGTTGAGCAGTAGTAGTCATGATGAGAGGAAAAAAAAAACTTCGTTACGAAATTTTAATTATATAAATTATTTTATGCTTTATGGTGAAGAATTTAAAATATTTTAATAAAAAATATTTTATGAAGAAATATTTTTAAGTGTATGACTTTTTTTTTTTTTTTAATTGAAAAACTCCTTTTTTGATTGTGTGATTTATTAATTATTTTTTCTTAATTGAAAAACTCCTTGTTTGATGATAAGAAAGGAATGATTTCAGAAATTAAAAAATATATATATTGTTATTTTTTAAAAAATAATATTTAATTTATTAATTATTTTTTAAAATTAAAAATTTTAAATTAAGCATTTAAAACGCTCTTGCGCTCTTATGACTAAAAATCGTCTTATATATATATATATATATATATATAGATAGATTAAGGATTTCCTAGAAGCCGTTACTGACACTAAGGGGTTGTTTGGGGTGTCCTAAATAAGTGTACTTTTTATCTTTTTAGATTAAAAATTTGAGGAAGAAAATATAGATATTTGGGTTAACTTTTTGACTTTTTATGGAAAAATATGTAATAAAAAATTGTAAAAATTGATTTGTAGAGAAAAATTAGTATTGGGAGTTGTGCAGCCGTAATTGTTGACTTTTGATGAATAATGTTACATTTTTAACTTTTTGAATAACTTTTTGACTTCTTAACTTTTTTGATACATGTCAAACTTAGCTTAACTACTGAGAATAGACCAAGTCAAATGCAAGTATACAAATTAGACTCGTTGTCTAACCAAATGGTCCCTTCCATTACCGACACTACACTAACTATTGAGAATAGACCAAGTCAAATGCAAGTATACAAAACCAAATGGTCCCCTTCCATTACCGACACTAACTATTGAGAATAGACCAAGTCAAATGCAAGTATACAAAGGCCTCTCTAAAAAAGTGAATTAAAATCAATTCTCAGTTTTTAATTTATTTTAAATTATACTATTTTTCATATTTTTTATATATATATTTTTTTAAAATTAAAAATTAATTTCTAATCATTTTCTCAAAACATCCCAAAATAGTGTCGTTGTCTAACCGAATGATCCCCTTTTTTCCGTAGAAACAGTGAAATTTTCTGCTTCATTTTGATTTCTTAGAAACGGAAATATTTCTGTTGTATATGGATGGAACAAAATCGAATTTTTGTTATTTCGGTAAGTCCAATTAGAAGAAACTTGTATATATATTATATTAGAAATATATAATAAAATCAATTAGGCCTAACTTGATTAACAATCATGAGTCTTTAAAGGTTAAGTCCCAAATAGATGGTTATGAGTTTAATTCTTCTTAAAGTTGTGTTTGGTTGAAGGAAAATGGAAAGAAAAGTGGGATTGCATAGAAAAATGGAAAGAAAAAAAAAAAGAGAAAGAAAATAAGAAAAAATTAAGATTTGAATTATAAAATATGTTTGGTTGAATTGAAAAATGGAGAAAGAAAAGAACCCAACACTGTGTTTAGTTTATGAATTTGAAGAGAGATTTAGAAAGAGAAATAAAAAAAGTAAGTGAAATGTGAATAAAATATACTTACATTTCATCTAATTTCACATATATTTTTCTTTTTCCTTTCCAAATTCCTTCTTAAATCCATGAACCAAACACAGCCTAAATAAATCAAAAAGATAAAAAAAAGAAAAAAAAATGGGATTACATTTTCCTCTCACATTCATTTTCTTTGTATTTTCTATTATAACCAAACAAAAAGTGGGATTGCATACCCTCCAAGATTTTATATCCTCCAATCAAACACATCTTAGGTGGCAATTAAATTAGGAGGTAAGAACTTAATACTAGTTATTAATTTAATAATTAACAATTGTACTATCAAAAAAAAATTAACAACTAAGGGGTGTTTTGAGAAGATGGTTAAAAGTTATTTTTTGATTTTTTTTTTTTTTTTTGACTTATTTGTAAGAGATGAAAGTGGGTTAAAAACTGGAAAGTAACTTTTAACCCACTTCCCAAAATAACCTTAATTTTCATGAATAAAAAAAATATTTAAAATATAAAATAAATAGGGACCTCCTCTACCCGGGCCTTAGACAAGTACTTAACTTATTACCTTACCCTTAAGCCGCCACCGTAAATCATTGCAAATAATTCGAGAGTAATTATTAATACTTCCTAATAATTAGAATTAATTATTATTAAATTTTATTAAAAGTAAGTTCTAATAAAATTATTCCTAAAAATAATTTTTTGTGACCATTTTTTGTATATTTCACTAAAAATTGATAGTTAATAACTTTTTTTGTCACGATTTTTATAAATTATCTTTAAAACTTACAATTAGTTACTTTTGTTGTGATAAATTTTTTAAACGGTTGTTAAAAGTTAAAATTTAGTGACCTTTTTTGCGATGGTTGTTTTAAACTGTTGCTAAAACTTATAATTAGTGATATATTTGTGATAAAAATTTTAAATTGTCACTGAAAATTAACCATTCATGACTTTTTTAATAGTATTTGATAAAAAAATATTATTAATTCTTACAAAATCTATTAAATAATAAATTTACCTATTAAGACTGTATGTAATTCCCTCGTAATTTTATTCAAATTTGAGTTTTGGAGTTGTCCAACAAATCGTTTGTTGTTTCTTCAGCGCACACTTTTTCTCTCTTGTTTACTTCTTTCCAATGCCGGGCCTGCCCTTACCTTAGCCTTCAATGAGGGCTTCATCTTCTTATAAACTTGAGGCTCAATTGTATAAAGACCAAACTTTTTATATGGTTACATTTCAAAAAAAATTATTTTTTTTTATCACATAAAAATTACTAAAAAAAAGTAATTTTCAAATGAGATCTCAACTTTTTATAAATTATACGTGAATAAAGAGAAAAAATACATATATAATGAGAAAAAAATATAATAAAAACATCCCACATGAAACACATTTAGCACAAGTCATTATTACAATTTTCTTGTAGAAGAATCTCACAGCAGACTGATAGGACAAAATGCTAAGGATCGTTGTGTTGGCTGTCGGTATGGTTGATTTTTGCGGGGATCCGATGGAGGAATGTGCTTATCTTTTTAGAGAGATCGATGGAAACTTTCAATTACCTACCCAAAAAAAAGATCGATGGAAAGACCATGCATGAATCTGGATTTGATAATAAGTTGTTTCGGATGTTCTAAATAAATGTATTATTTGATTGTTTTATGAAAAGATATAAAGTAGAGAAGTGATGTGACCCAAAGAAAATAAAATAAAGTGTACTTATATAACACACCCCAAAGTTGGTGAAAATATGTGTAATTTTTCATCGAAAAAAATATAATAAAATTTTAAATTTTGTTTTACATCAGTACAAAAAAATAAATAATATTATTATTAATCGAATATTTTTTGTCAACATAATTGAGAATAAAAATATAATTGAACATATTTCTTATTTGCATTAACTTAATAAAATATTAACTATTACTATATCTCTATCTAGTAAAGTTAACTATTTGAAAATATTGTAATCGCCACTTTTTATAATATATGTGAAAATATCTATGATAAACTTGACATCAAAATCATAATTAATATCTTTCTTTATAAATATAATCAAGTAACTTATTACAAAATCATCTTTCTTCTTATTACGCAATTTAGCTTTGACAAAAAAAAAATATTATTATTGAATGTTTATGTTTTTATGAGTATAATGATAATTTGTTTTAATAAGCGGTATTAAATTTAATTAACTTATTTTAAGAATGTCATGTTGAAGCATAAATATTTTTATTTCGAGACAATATTCTTATTTTTGAGAGGATGAACAAATAAGAATGAATGCAAAGTAAGATGACTAAGCAAATTAAAGTGTGATTTATAAAAGAAAAAAAAAACATAAATGATAGATGAACAAAAAATAAGAATAGTAACAAATAAAAATAAATAAAAGAAGGGATATTTGTCAATAAATCTTATCTCACAAATAAGTACTCTAATTAGTCCCAAGTTTTTTTCTATTAATCTATTAAGTCCTATTAGTGGAGGGTTTCTTTCCGTATAGTCCGATTTTTTTATTTTGGTAGTGTTTTGATGGACAACTATACCTTTTTATTAGTGTGACAGTTATGATATGATACTCCAATGTGGCAGGTATTAATGTGACACTCCGATGAAAATTAAAAACTCTTTAGTATACTTTTTCTAAATGTGGCAACTTGACGGGTATGATGTGACACTCCAAGACTTTTACTCTAAAAAAACTAAAAATTTCTTAGTATATTTTTTTCCAAATGTGACAACATGGCGGGTATGATGCGACACTTCAAAAAAATTAAAAACTTCTTAATGTACTTTTCTCAAATGTGACAACCTGATGAGTATGATGTGACACTTTAAAAAAATAAAAACTCCTTAATATATTTTTTCCAAACGTGACAACGTGACGGGTATGATGTGACAATCTACAAAAAATAAAAACTCCTTAGTGTATTTTTTTCAAATGTGACAATGTGGCGAGTATGATATAACACTCCCAAAAAAATAAAAACTCTTCAATGTATTTTTTTTAAATGTGACATGTGACACTCTAACGTGACGTGTATGATATGGCACTCTAAAAAAATTAAAAACTCTTTAGTGTACTTTTCTCAAATATAATACTCCAACGTGGCGGGTATGATGTGACACTAAAAAACTCCTTAGTGTACTTTTTACAAATATGACACTACAATATGACAGATAAATAAGTCATCACACATCCAAAATGACTAAATTGATCACAAAAATATGAGATTATATGGATTATAAGTCCAAAATATGGGACTTTTTGGTCATTATCCCATAAAAGAATACAAATGACTTTAAACAATATAAAAATATAACAAATAATACAGATAACAAATAATATAGATAACAAATAGAATAGATTAATATTTGATCAAACTCAATTTAGAATATATTTTTTGAAATTTTGTAAGTAAATAATTTGGAAAGTACGAATTACTAAAATTTTAAGGGTATGAAATATTCTAATTTAAAATTCCCTTATTAATTACTAGTATAATATTCATAATTTTTTAAAAATTTAAAAGTACAACCGTTTCTACCCGCAACCCGCTAGAGCTCAGCGATCCTTGAATGGGCAAACCACTTAAATTTATTAAAAATTCAATATGACGGACAAAAAAATGGGGCTTGTG
The DNA here is from genome assembly GCA_030407325.1 of Camellia japonica. NCBI lineage: Eukaryota > Viridiplantae > Streptophyta > Magnoliopsida > Ericales > Theaceae > Camellia > Camellia japonica. The sequence continues at coordinate 28,694 of JAPPVO010004341.1, read as the reverse complement.
TATATAATAAATTATTTTATATTTAAAAAATACTTGATACATTTAATTTATTATTTTTAAAAATAATTTTTAATGATGTATTTGATAAGTGTTAAATTTTAATTTGTCAAACATTTAAATCATATTGTTATTTTTATTTAAATCATCCAATTATTCCTTTAAACTAAAGGATTGTTTGGAATAGTCTAAATAAATATATTCTTTTACTTTTTATAAAAAGATATGCAAGATAATAAAGAGGTGTGATATGATTCAAATAAAAAATGATATAATCCAAACATTTTAAATTTTTAGACATACCTAACATAAATATACTTTAAAAGTATAATATTTGCAACCAAAAAAAAAAATCTTTAAAATATTCACTAAATACCAAAAAATACAAAAAAAAAAATGAAAATTCAATACATTTTTTCGTATTTTTATGTATTTATTAATTTTTCAAACATTTTTTCAAAAGCATTTTACTATTTAGATACATCTAAGTAAGGTGCATCTAAAAAAGTAAAGAATTTGCTTAAAATTAAAAGAAATATTCACTAAAAATAAAAAAATACGAAAAATAAAAAACTCAATTTTCAAAAAATTGAATTTAGAAAACTGAAACCAAACACACTAATTAAGTTTTTTTATTATAAAATAATTATTTTCTTAGAACACATTCGTCATCATTTTATTAGTGAGTTAAATATAAAAATAAAAATAAATATTCTGATAAAATAATCATTCTATTTAGTTCATTCAAATAAATCAAAACTATATTAGTTCACTAAAAAATTGATAAAAAAATATATATTACAAATAAATGATCATTTACCATGTAAAACAATAATCATTCTCTAAAGAAACTAACAAATAACAATTCTATTTTATTCCTTTGTCATTCTAATGAACTAAACCCTACCTTATTATTATTATCTAAAGGACCCTTTAAAATCTTTTGATTCACATAAAGTTGTGGGATGAATGACCATAATTTTGTTTAATTTTATTTATTTATTTATTTATTTATTTTGGGTTAGGCATTTGCCTTTTGCCTTTTGCCTTTTGCCTTTTGCCTTTCCCTTTTTTTTTTTTTTTTTTGTCTGTGTGTTTTTTTGGTTGTACTCATTTGTCTCAATTTTATAAAGTAAAATTAGGTTTTGGGGGAAGAACATTATTTGTGGTTAACTCTGATATGGCTAATCTAACTTGAATTTTTATAGAATTTAGACAATATATTTTTAAAATAAAGTCAAATTAAATATAATTTGCAACTCCCAATTAAATTCAAATCCATGTACATGAAGCACCTTGACATTCAAATTGTGTGCATATATATATATATATATATATATTAAAGATTAACATAAAATATAAGAATTATTTTAATTTATCTGGACGATTAACGAAAGATTGTAGCCAATAAATGTCCTCATTTTAGTTTTGAAGGGTATTTAGAATAATATAAATAAATATATATTTTTAATTTTTTATAAAAAAATATATAAATAAATAAAAAGTATGTTGTTTTACTTTATGTCAAATAATCTCTTGTTTTTTGATTTGGGCGGTTTGTGGGACACGCATCTTCTAGAAGATTCATTGAATATTAATTGTTAAATGCAATCACACAATGTGGGCATTCTTCCAAACATCTATGGATTGGTCCTGTTTGGTATAACTGTTAAAACAGATTATAAATTATAATTTAATAAATTATAAATTATGACTTTAATCAGAAACAATTAATCTGTTTGGTGCAGCGGTTAGATTATAGATTTAAGTTGCGGAGTAGTATTCGTTAAATAAATTGTGAAGTAACTTTTTCAATTAACTTTCATTTTTTGTTATTCACTACTTGTTTACATTTCTCATAAAAAATAATAATAATAATCTATAATCCATTTGAGTCTTTTTCTATTTTTAAAAAAATAAAAAATAAAAAAATCTAAGATTATAACCGTAAGTTAACATGTTTATATCAGAAGCTGATAATCAAAAGTAAGGAGTAAGCAGTTCTTCAAAATTAGTTTTTTTAAGTTAAAATAAGTTATTAGAATCATAAATTGTTTGAAACAAATTTAACCAAATAATCTGAAATAATTTTTCAAAAACTAAAAGTTATAAATTGACTCAAAAAAACTCATACAAACAACCACTTTGTTGTTGCCAGCAAATTCCTTAAACTTTCTCAGTTTTCGCATGTGTTTTGGTAACGGAATCAAGTCAAGTGGCACATTAATTTTAAACTAAATTATATTAATTTTTTTAAAAAAATTAAAAATTATATAATTTTAATATAATTATACTAATCTCTTTTTTAATAAAGTTAAAAAGACCAAAATTAATTCAAAACTACTCTCATAGCTGCCCATAACATTAGCTTTTTTATAAAATAATCATTTTTTTACAATATACTTTTCATCATTTTATTAGTGAGTCAAATATAAAAATGAATATCTTGATAAAATAATTATTTCATTTACTTCATTCAACCAATGACTATCTTAATCTACTAAAACATTGATAAAAAAATATATTACAAATATAATTATAATTAACTATGTAAGAGAATGATTATTAGGCATCCCCATCTCTTCCCTTATATTCCTTCCTTATTTAAAGGTGGTTTGAGATGTTCTAAATAAGTGCACTTTTTTACTTTTTATGAAATATGGGTTGGGTTTGGGTTGTGTTTGAAGTGATGTGCTAGAAAGGTGATGTGACTTAAATAAGATAATGTAACTTAAATAGGATAGTGACTTTTTAATTTTTTGACTTTTTTAGTACATGACAAACAAGGCCTTAAAATAAGGAATTTTTCTGTCAAAACACATCCCCACCAGTTCCCCTATCCAACCTCCAAATATAAGTATTGCTACAATGACTCCCTACTATGTCTGATAAATTTTTATTTTATTTCGCGAAGGATGTCCTCTCGGACGTCCCCCGGACATCCCCGAGATGTCACATGAGAGTCCTGAAGCTAAAGAAGAAAAATGTTCAAAATTAACTTGATCAATCGACCGTCCGATTGTCTAGCAGGTCGACCACCCAGTCAACCGCCCCTTTGCATTGTTCCTGCTATGTTGTTGTGCTGCTATGTTGTGTTGTTGCATTTGTGTTTTATTATTTTATTATTAAAAAAATACTTAAATTTAAAAGTAATTAAAAATATTATTTTAATAGAATAGAAAAAGAATAGAAAGTTTGTTAGGTGAAGTAAATGAAAAAGTAATTGCTAAAATAAAAAATAAATTTTTTAATAATATTTTAAGATAAAATTTAAATAATCTAATAAGGATGCTCTTTAGAGCATTTCCCTCTCACATTCATTATCCTTATGTTTTCCATTATAATCGCACAAAAAAGTGGAATTATATATCCTCCAGGATTGTATATCCTGCAACCATATACAACTTAAGGGATGGTTGAATTAGGAGGTAAAAACTTAATGTTAGTTACTAATTTAACAATTAACAATTGTTCTAGCAAAAAAATAAAAAATAAAAAATTAACAATTGATTTTCATGAATAAAAAAAATATATTAAAAATATAAAATAAACAGGGACCTCCTCTACCCGGGCCTTAGACAAGTACTTGACTTAGGGCTATTTTGAGAAGATGGTTATAATCAGCTTTTTGGTGAATTGTGAGAGAGGAAGTTGGTAATAATCTGAAAAGTAGATTATTACCAACTTCCCAAAATAGGCCTTATTACTTACCCTTAAAGCCGCCGCCGTAAATCACTGCAAATAATTTTAGAATAAATTACCAATAGATTTTAATAGTTGGATTTAATTCTTATCAAGTCTTATTAAAAATAAGTCTTAGTAAAATCGTTATTAAAAATAATTTTTGTTGATCATTTTTTACATACATTGATAAAAATTGACAATTAGTGACTTTTTTTATAATGATTTTTATAAATTGTGTTAAAACTTATAATTAGTGACTTTTTTGTAATAAATTTTTTAAACTGTTGTTGAAAGTTGAAACTTAGTGATGTTTTTTTATGACGATTTTTTTAAATTGTCGTTAAAATTTATAATTAGTGATATTTTTTATGACAATTTTTAAACTGTCGTTAAAAATTAATAATTTGTGACTTTTTTAATAATGTTAATGAAAAATATCATTAATTCTCACATGACCTATTAATCAATAAATCTATCTATTAATATCTATACGTAACTCACCCATAATTTTATTCAAATTTGAGTTTTGGAGTTGCCCAACAAATCGTTTGTTGTTTCTTCCGCACACACTTTCTCTCTTGTTTACTTCTCTCCAATTCCGGCCCTGCCCTTAGCCTTCAATGAAGGCTTCATTTTCCTATAAACTTGAGGGTCAATTGTATAAAGACCAAACTTTTTCTATGGTTACATATCAAAAAATTAATTTTTTTTATCACATAAAAATTACTTTAAAAAATTAATTTTCAAATGAAATCTAGACTTTATAAATTATACGTGAATAAAGAGAAAAAAAAAATATATATATATATATATATATAAAATAAAAACATCCCACATGAAACACATTTAGCACAAGTCATCATTACAATTTTCTTGTACAAGAATCTCACAGCAGATTGATTGGACAAAATAGGGCCTTCGTCATCGCTGTCGGTATGGTTGATTATTTTGCTGGGATCCGATGGAGGAATATGCTTTTTATAATTCAACATATTTCTTATTTGTATTAATAAAATATTAACTATTATTATATCTCCATTTAATAAAGTTAATTATTTAAAAATATTGTAATAGTCACTTTTTATAATATATATATATATAGAAACATTTGTGATAAACTTGACATCAAAATCATAATTAATATCTTTTTTAAGGCTAAGTTTGGCATCTATTAAATAATACAAAAAGTCAAAAAGTCACTATCCTATTTAAGTCACATCATCTTATTTAAATCACATCACTTCTCTAACACATCACATCAAACCCAACCCAAACCAACCCATATAAGCCAATAAGTCAAAAAGTACACTTTTTTAGAATATCCCAAACCAACCCTAAATATGATCAAGTAACTTGCTACAAAATCATCTTTTGTCTTATTACGCAATTTAGTTTTGAAAAACAAATTATTATTGAAAATGTATGTTTTTATGAGTATAATGATAACCCGTTTTAATAAGCAATATTAAATTTAATTAACTTATTTTAAAAATATCTTGTTGAAGTATAAATATTTTTATTTCTAGACAATATTCTTGTTTAGAGAGAATGAACAAATAAGAATGAATGCAAATTAAAGTGTAATTTATAAAAGAAAAATAAATAAATGATAGATTAACAAAAAATAAGAATAGTAACAAACAAAAACAAATAAAAGAATACAAGTTACTTTAAACAATATAAAAATATAACAAATAATACAAATAACAAATAGAATAGATTAATATTTTATGAAACTCAATTTAGAAAATGATTTTTAAAATTTTGTAATGTAAATAATTTGAAGGGTACGAACTACTAAAATTCTGAAAGTGTAAAATATTTCAATTTAAAATTATCTTATTAATTAATAATACTAGCGGCCGGGCATACGCGATGCGTGTGCAAACTCATTTGGAAATTCAATTGATAAAAATTTTAATACATTCTCATTTAATATATTTTTTTTAAAATATATATTCAATTACATAATTTTTTTTCTGAATTTAATATGATATATATACACACATTCTCATATACTTATGCATTATCTCAAATAAAATAAAAATATACTCACAAAGATAATATATATAAAAAATCTATACAATTCTTTTTAATGTTTCTAATCACTAATTCAGTACTCAACCAAACAATTAACCAAAATTTTAAGAATTTGACAATTATTTTACATTTCATTCACAAAGCAACCTAAATAGCATATCAAATTGTTAGTAGTATCGTATCAAATTGAATAAACATCAAAACAATTATACCTCATCACGACTTCTGGGCCAGGGGATTGGGGCTCTGTAACCCTTGGGTGCCGGAACCAAGCAATCCAAGCCCTTACCTTCTTCGGGACAATGCCACTCGAATTTCTCACCTTTCTCCGTCGAATTAAAACGCCGATTCGCCTCGGTATTGTCCAAACATGGTATATACTCTCTCATACTCTCCGTACAAAACCCAAACTTCTTAACAACAACCCTAGACCCACCACCACCATCTTCCACCACCTCTGCTTCGATATCACTGCCCCAATTATCCACAACACTCGGATCGAAGTCTTCGACCTCAAAATCATCCGCCATCATTCCGTTCTCGTCCACGATCCCGAAACTCTCATACGACGGCGGAGGAAGTGGTTTTGGATGGGATGTGGGTGGAATTGAAGGTAGGGTTGGATCGGAGAGAGGTTGGGTTGGGTTTGGGTAGTGTTGTTGATGAGGGAGTTAAGATCAAAGGTTTTGTTGAAATTAGGGGAGAGAGAGAGATGGGGGAAGGGGTTTTGGAAGAGGAGAGAGGGGTTTGGCGAGAGTTGAAGAAGATGAGTTGGTGAGACTCATCGGACCAGTGCTTGCCCAAGTAGAAGAAAGCGAGTGATATAAAAATGAGACCTGAGATCTTTAGGAATGTTGATGATTTTATGAAATCTCCATTGTTGATAAAGCCTTTCATTCTCCAATCTCTGCTTCACCAGATCTGATCTCTCTCTCTCTCTCTCTCTCTCCCGAGGTTTCAATTGTTCAAAACAGAATTCGAAGATGTTGAAACTGATTTAGAACTGCTGTGCAGTTTGGAAACGTGGGGGTGGTGGAATTGGTTGATTTGAATTTATCATGTTACCCTTAACTACAAATTGATATTAGTGTAAAAATAATATAATTATTTAAGAAGTTATGGCCATTTTAGGAAAAATGGAAAAAAATTTCTAAGAGAGGCTTCAAGACACCAAAGTTTCTGTTGACTTTTAATAATAGTATAGATAATATAATACACATAATTTTAAAAATTTTAAAAGTGCAACCGCCCCTACCCGCAGCCCGCTAGAGCCATCCATGAATGGACAAACCACTGAAATTTATTAAAAATTCTATAAGACAAACAAACTAATGGGGCTTGTTGTCACGACCCAAACCCGCCCCTATGGGTTTAGCACCGTAACCGCCAGTAATCCGAGATTACCGAAGGCATGCTTAACAGTAAGACAGTATAACAGAGTACAGGGGCATGGCGGAAGCCAATACAGTAAATAAACAATGTCCAATTAGCTGTGACAGTCTGTATGTAAAAAGATTTTCCATACATTTATACAGAACAGTACGAAACAGTATGCATATCATATACAACCAGTCAGAAACAGGGACTTGATCCCCGATAACAGTACAGTACAAAACGTTCAGTCTATACGGTATTACAAAAACGGTACAGAAGGGGGAAACTAAAACACCCCATAGCCTAAGCTTGGCAGGCTCGAACCTCGCAGTGAGGCACATTGGTTGGCTTGACAAAATTGGGAATCTACCCCGACGCTTCTAGCTTTGATCCGGTGCCTGTACACCTACATATATATATGAGCAGTGAGCTAAAGCCCAGTGAATAACATAATGCGTAAAGAGGTTTAGAATGAATGTCCTTACAGTAATGAAAACAGTTCAATTCAATCAGTATATCAGTTGTTCAGTACAGTAAACAGTCATATGTGGTACATCCATTAGCATAACAGTAACAGTAGGTCTTAAAAGACCGAACAGTAATGATGGCCATCAGTCAGTAAACAGTAGTGGTTCCACAAGGGAACCGACAGAGATCTGTAACAGTAACAGTAAACAGTAGGTGCTAAGGATGCCACAGTACAGTTCAGAAATAAAGGACATACATTCATTCAAAATCAATATCGATTCAGTAAACAGTTCAGTTCAGTATTCAAAAGATAGTCATTTGAACATATCTTTACACAATTGTTACTCACAGAGTTCTGGGCTACAGGGAACCAGAGCGTCTCCTCGGAAAGCCAACCCTACACAGTTTACAGATTGAACACACACTAAGCTACACAGTTGGGAAAGATAATAACTTAATCCCTAATTTGCCTCGGTGTGGTTCTACATCTATATCCTCTTTAAGATGCCTTAAATATGCCCTAGGAATGCCTATGATGGAAAGAGGATGCAAAGATGCACTTTTGAACACTTTTCAAAATTTGCTGAAAACATGGGTCTCGCTCGAGCGTGGCTTTCTACGCTCGAGCGGACATGCAAACAAAGGAGCTCCGCTCGAGCGTCAATTCCTTCGCTCGAACGGACTGTGTGCTATAGTAAAAATGCTGGATGCTCCAATTTTACGCTCGATGGACGCTCGACCCTCGCTCGAGCGTAAAACACAAGTCCTCGCTCGAGCGTGAGTTTCCTCGCTCGAGCGGACTGTGAACACATACAAAGTACTGGATACTCGCATTCCCCGCTCGAGCGGAAGGCAAAATCACAGAGTGTACGCTCGAGTGTGGACTTCCTCGCTCGAGCGTAGGCCCAAATTCTGGAAATTCCAGATTTGAGTCCCAAGCTCAAAATCACGTTTAAAAGCCAAATTTTTTATCCTCTTGGGCTAAAAACCTGGAAAAACACTTGTAAACATATAACATTATGTATTTCAAAGATCAATTTGGTAAATCAAAGCCCAAGGGTGTTTAAACAAACTCAATTTCAAACCAATATTTCAAGAACATAGTCTCCAATGAACATGCAAGACTTTAAATCAATTCAAGGCTTCAAAACATGCTCCAATGAGCTCATTCTTTTCAAAACAAGTTGAAAACATGGACTTAAGCTTAAATATGAACATGCATGTGACAATTTGCCATGAAATCAACTCAAAATTCATCAATACATACATGCATGCATGAAATGAGCTACAATACAACATTACAAGCCATAAATTGGCTCTAGACTTCAACTTAGCTCTAAATCATGCAAGAATCAACATAAATGTACAATCAAGGAGATGGATTTCTACCTTAAGCCTAGTAGTTCAAGTGTAGAAGCTTAGATATGGAAATCAACCTCCAATTCTTCAATTTGCAAGCAAGACACTTTAGTCTTCTGCTCTCTCTCTCTCTAAGTCGGTTGAGCTCAATGAAATGGCTGAAGAATTTGTTTTGTTTGAGTGTATAAGGCTCAAGGATATAATAATAAAGGGGCCCACTCACAATGGCATTTCTGTAAATAAGTCGAATAATGCAATACAACTTATTTTAATCTGATTTAAACATACCAAATCACTTTTTCAACAAATATACTATAAAATCACATAAATTTTACTAATCATGGAACATCAATCAATTTTGGATTCGGCCGCCGATAAGGCCTTCAATTTGCAGTTTAAACATAAAAATACAAACAGATAATTAAATAGTCAAACAGATAGAATGCAAAATAACACACATACACAGTCAATTCAGTTCAGTTTCCAGTCAGCCAATTCAGTAATTCAATCAGTTCATTTACTCTCCATAATCGGTCTTAATTTAGCAGTAATCGGTATTAATCAGTGATCAGTAACGAGGGTTATTACACTTGTATAGATTAAACTATTTTATATTTAAAAAATGCTTGATACATTTAATTTATTATCTTTAAAAATAATTTCTAATGATATATTTGATAAATATTAAATTTTAATTTTGTTAAATATTCTATCATGTAGGGTCTAATTTCAATGTCACATTATTAGGAGTCATTTAGGGGTGATAAATTAAAGGGATATAGCATTGTTGTTTTTATTTAAATCGTCCAATTATTTCTTTCAACTAAGAGATTATTTGAAATGATCTATATAAGTATATTTTTTTACCTTTTATAAAATAAAAAAAATAAAAAAATTATATAATGTGATAGAAAGGTGATATTATCTAAATAAAAAATGATATAATCAAAATAAAATAAGAAGATAAAAATTTGTGCTAAAATAATATATCCTAAATAACCCTTAATTAGTGGGTCCTCATTCAAAAAAATTGTCGTGAGTCAATTTTTATAACCTAGTGGGCTCAATTTTACCTAGAAATAATTGAACCTACTCTCAATTACGTAGAGATGCCCATTACATTAGGTTTTTTTTTTTTAATTTTATAAAATAATCATTTTCTTATAATTCATTTCTCATCATTTTATTAGTGAGTTAAATATAAAAATAAATATTCTGATAAAATAATCATTCTATTTAGGTCATTCAAATAAATCAAATACTATATTAATTCACTAAAAAATTGATAAATATATATATATATATATATATATATATATTACAAATAAATTGTCATTTACCATGTAAAACAATAATCATTCTATAAAGAAACTAACAAATAATAATTCTATTTTGTTCCATTGTCATTCTAATGAACTAAACCCTACCTTACTATTATTATCTAAAGGACCTCTTCAAAATCTTTTGATTCACATAAAGTTGTGGGATGAATGGCTATAATTTCTTTTAATTGTTTTTTTCTGGTTAGGCATTTACCTTTTGCTTTTTTGTGTGTGTGTTTTGGTTGTACTCATTTGTCTCAATTTTATGAAGTAAAATTAGGTTTTGGGGGGAGGAATATTATTTGTGATTAACTCTGGTATGCCTAATCTAACTTAAATTTTTTTTAAATTTAGACAATATGTTTTTAAAATAAAGTCAAATTAAATATAATTTGCAACTCCCAATTGTGTGCATATATATATATATATTAAAGATTAACGTAAAATATAAGAATTATTTTAATTTATTTGGACGATTAACGTAAGATTGTGGCCAATAAATGCCCTCATTTTAGTTTTGAAGGGTATTTAGAATAATATAAATGAATATATTTTTAAATTTTTTATAAAAAAATATAAAAATAAATAAATAATAAAAAGTATGCTGTTTTACTTTATGTCAAATAATCTCTTGTTTTTTGATTTGGGCGGTTTGTGGGACACGCATCTTCTAGGAGATTCATTGAATATTGATTGTTAAATGCAATCACAAAATGTGGGGATTCTCATAGACATCTACGCATTATTGTTGCCAGCTAATTCCTTAAACTCTCTCTATTTTCACACGTGTTTCGGTAACGGAAGCAAGTCAAGTGGCACATTAATTTTAGAGCGCTGCTAAATGCCGTTACATTTCTTTTTAGGATTCCTTATTTTTTTATATTTTATTTTATTCAAATTTTATTTTAATATCAAACTTTAATTTTGTCTCCATCACTATTTCTAAAGTCTAACTTTAACCCTCGTCCCACCACCACTTTCACTCCCGCCAACACTATCCAGTGAGCAACCCACCATCACTTCCACTCCAGTTACCGCCCAACCCATCGCTGTCAGTCGTAGCCACCTAGCCTTTTTCCGTTACCTCCATCTCCTTCTTATCCTCCTCCTCTTCCTCCGTCTTCTTTTTCTTCTTTTTTTTTTTTCTTGGTCTTCTTCTAAAAATCCTAGATTTTCATTCCCCTCTGTCTCTCTTGCTCGCTCTCACAATGGATTGGAAGTTCACAATAACGGAGTGGCAACACAGTGATGAGCAAATCCTGAATGTTCAGCAATACAATTCTGAATAAATCCTTTTGGTTCAGTAACGTAGGGCTGAACATAAAGGATTTGTTCGGTTACTCAGTTCTGAACATAAAAATCCAGTTTATTCATTAGTCATTGCAACAAACAAACCAACATAGCAAACAAACAAACTATCAAATAAATTCAAACAAATTCATTGACTACAAGATAGGGAGTCAGATCCCACGAATCTTTTTCATCGTTGATGATGGAAACGGTGTGAGTGAGGAAGTCACTGTTGTTCTTCATTGTTGATAGAGAAGATAGGTACAAAATGGGGTGGTTGCGACAGTGATGATAGTCGCGGTGGTGGAGCGACAGCGACAGAGGGAGAGAGACCTAGGGTAGAAAAAGAAAAAGAAAAAGAAAATGATAGAGGAAGTGGATCAATGAGGAATGGGGTGGTAATAGTGACTGTTGGTGAAGAATGATGGCTAAAGGAGGGTCTCCAATGGAGGATGAAGGTTATAGGAGGAGTCGCCGAAGTTGAGGGTGAGGTTGTCAGTTGAAAAATGAATTTTTTTCTGGCTGGGGGTATATTTGGGATTATGGTAGGGATCCAAAAAAAAATAAAAAAATAAAAAATGAGGAAGGGAGCAATTTTGATGATGGGGGTTCAAAGAAGTAACGGGTCCTAAGAAGAAAAGTACGGGGCATTTAGTAGCACTCTAATTTTAAACTAAATTATATTAAATTTTTTTTAAATTTAAAAATTATATAATTTTAATATAATTGTACTGATCTCTTTTTTTAATAAAGTTAAAAAGACCAAAGTTAATTCAAAATTACTCACATAGCTACCCATAACATTAGCTTTTCTATAAAATAATCATTTTTTTATACTATACTTTTCATCATTTTAGTAGTGACTCAAATATAAAAATGAATATCTTGATAAAATAATTATTCCATTTACTTCATTCAAGTGAACCAAAGACTATCTTAATTTACTAAAACATTGATAAAAATATATATTACAAATAAATTATAATCGACTATGTAAGACAATGATTATTAGAGCATTTTCATCACGCTGGTTACTTTTATTTTTTAGTTTAACATGGTGAGTAAATCATTAAATTTCAACTCCATCAAACTAAGTTAGCTATTTTAAATTTGATGGATTTGACTCAACAAATGTAGCTAGTGGTTTGGACTAGTCAAATATTAAAAACATTACTTTTCATATTTTGGAATTAGCTGTGTAGAGTATATAAAAAATAATTTTAAATTAAAATTAATAAAAACAATATTTAAATAGCATGAAAAAAAAAAGAAAATTTGATTAAAACCCCACATAATAAAATTTTTATGCATTAAAGACAAGTATAAAAAAAATTCTTGAGAAGGCCATGACAAGCCTTACTCTCTGTTGGCTTTTTGGCTTTCGAAGGGTATTTTTGTAAATGCGAGCGTGCCAGCAAGGATCAATCAGTCCTTACAGAAATGTTAATTGCCAACCAATTATCAGACGATTGTGTTTTAGTTCTTTCAGCCTCAATGAAGAGGACTTTTACTGGTGGCTTGACTTAGGAGAAATTAAACAAAATAACAGTTAAATGAAGAGCAATTGAAGTATTTCATTAGAATGAAAACTTACAATGATCCGAACTCAGCTTCGTAGAGGTTTACAGCGATAATCTACTTGAAACTACTCCTATGAATGAAGTGCAGTGCAGGAATTTAAAGTGCAGGAATGTAAAGAGCAGGAATTTAAAGAACAGGAAATGTAAAACTGGAAAAGAAAATATGTAAAGTAAGACTGGTTTATATGATCTGAGTCTGGGGCTTTTTTCTTGGGTCTTCCCCGCTATTTATACTTCTCAAGGATGACCATCGAACTGCACTTCAAACCGTCGAACTGCTCCTCTATGATCGTTGATCATGCTGCCTTATAAGTAGTTCCACTACGCCATCACTTGCAGTTAGGCTTCCCTCCTATATTTGAATTTGAATCTGAGTAACCGTTGAAGCCACGTCACCTTGCACCTCTTTATTGATCCAATGCTACTCAGATCACGTGAGAATCAATACTAACTGCCACGTGTACGATCAGGATCGAAGACTTGAATAATCTTCCTATATTACCCTTATTCTGCCACGTGTTGAATTGTAACTGGCTTGTACAAAATATGAAGCCAACACTCTCATGTTTAATTAATATATATAATAAGGAGATATTTTGTATGTAATAATATAATAATGGGAAATTTATCGAAAAGTCCTATATGGCTTAATTGTGTTCCGTTTGATCCCACTGATTTTTTGTTTGATTGACAACTCCATATTAGGCGGGATTGCTTACTGATAAGTTCTTTTTTGAATGTTTCTGGTGTATACTGGACGGATATGCCCTCGCCTATTATATGGGATGTTCTGTTTTTGTTTTTGGCATGTGCAATCCCAAGAATTGTGGATGCTGACAGAGGATGAAGATTCCTTTACGAGATATTATAATTAGGGTTTACATTATGGGTTCATGTTGATCTGCGTGACAGAGGAAGTGCTTCACCTACGTCTACACCATCGTTGCACACAGGTTTTTTTGGCATTTTATATTAAAAATTCCTCCCTCACCATTCCCACACATGAACAATTCCTCCCTCACCATTGCACAATTTCCTCGATTTTGTGAACACACCGACATGGGAATGATTATAGATAAACATTCGTTGCCCAGTTACAACACCCAATTTCATGTGTTCCCGATTGCTACGCCCTCTTAACCACATATTCACAACGATGCACAATTCGGATTGCATTTGTATTTCTATCGTAATTAGTTCATTTCGGTTTGACGATTCTTTTTCACATGCTTAATCGTGTTTATTTCTGTACCAATACCTGTGCCGTTTTGCAGATGGACGCCTTTATGATGCTTCTATGTTGTTACCGGTCCACGAATGTCACATATAGTCTGCAACTGTCACACATATTTGCCGAGTTTGTCGATTATGTTTGTTCGAAGTTCGTCGGGCTCCTACCAGGAAATATTTTGTTGTTCTATAAGATCCCTGGCTATAACAACTTCTCATTACAAAATGATGTAGACATGCAGAATATGATTTGCCTTGCACGTTCGTTCTGCTTGCAGTTAGTTGACGTGGTCATCGAACAACATCTTCGGGGGGATAACAACACTCCTGGCAATGACCCAATGCCAAGCCACGCCCAGGTCACAACAGGGGCTTCAGTACTAAATGATTTGGGAATAGATGATGAAGTCGACCTGTTGCAATAATTTTGTCCACACAAGGAGAAAGTCTTCATTTCCGCTCCGTGGGCAAATGGGTTTACCCACATCGGACAACATTTTGAAGGTGGGGCTTTCGAATTTTGCAATGTTTTACGGAACAAATTTGTTAAGAACGACTCCGTCCGAGTAACGGCTATCTGTGCTATGAACGAATCAAAGTCTTGTACGTGGGCTGTCCATAGACGAAAATTGGAGGCAAACGGATTTTTCCACTTACATAAATGGAACAGTGAACACATTTGCGGCGTGGCTGTGCGTACATCCACACACCCACTTGTTGGTTCTGATCTTGTTGCCGACATCGTATTTGAATGTGTGCAGGATAGGCCACTAACCAGTTCTACCGAAGTGATATTGGACTTGAAACAAGATTACAGCCTCGACATCACTTACCGTGTGGCGTGGCTTGGTGTCGAAAAAGCGAGGGGCGAACTGTTCGGTACACACTCCATTTCGTTTGACCAGTTGTGTTGGTATAGTAATGCAGTATTGGAACACAACCCTGGGACCTACATCAACATCGAATACGATGACCACACACAGCGGTTCACACATTACTTCATTTCATTCAAAGCATGTATCGACGGGTTCAACCTTTGCCGTCCGCTGCTTTTCCTAGACGCCACGTTCCTCAAATGGTGCTTCAAAGGTTTTTTACTTGCCGCCACCGCGAAAGACAGAAACCAAGGTCAGTTCATTCAACTTATACAATGACATTACACCATTAACGGTACAACCAAACATACCACGTTCATAATATTTCTTTACGGCATTGACCCACCCTGCCTATGTTTCTGTCACAACCTTGAATACAGAATATAATAAGTCCTACAAATTTTTTCAAATCCGTAGGTTTGTTCCCCTCATCTTATGCGGTGGTGGACTCCGAGAACACCGCAAACTGGTCTTGGTTTCTTCAGCATCTCGCGCAGGTAGTGCATGGGGACAGACCTCTAACCTTTGTATCGGATCGAAACCTCGGATTGCTTGAAGTGATGCCAACCATATTCTCGAATACAGAACATGCATTTTGTCTACAACATTACAGAGGAATTTGAGGGACAGGCTACGTTACACAAACAGTATGCATTGGGCTGGTTTGGTTAGCAAATTAAGACATTGCGTGTACGCACCAACTGTTACTGCTTTTAACCACAAAGTTGAACAATTCCATAAATCGGGCCGATCAGTTGCATTCAAATTCCTAGCAAATGCACATCCACAACATTAGGCAAATGCATTTTTCAGGTATGTCCTACATGTTCCTCCAAAAATGCACATGTACAACACATATTGTCATAATGTTCATATTTATTTGCGAACATGTCGAACTCATTTTGCAGGGGGCGGCGTTATGGTGAGATGTGTTCAAAAGGTACAGAATCATTCAACTCATAGGTCCAGGAAATGCGCAACCTCCCAATCACAAGAATGATTGATAGCATCCGGACCAAATTGATGCAACAAATGGCAAAACGTAGAGATGCTTCCCAAACGTGGACCGGCACCATATGTCCCAAAATGGAGTCCCGTCTTGAAAAAGCATTCAATGAAGGTAGATCATGGAAAGTGAGCCAATCAAACGCTGATGTGTACAAAGTGCACTCTTTTCCATCGGTCACTGTTGATATCGATCAACACAATTATTCATGTTTCAAGTGGCAACTCAATGGGTTCCCTTGCGCACATGCAATGGTTGCCGTCTGGAAAAGTGGTCGGGATTTGAACACATTGGTCGAACCATACTTTCATGTGTCCGAATATCGTTCAACTTATGCAACAAGCATTTTCCCAATTCCCACCGTCGAGCAACCGCCTTTCAACCCAAACGATTACATCATCAAGCCCCCCGCCGTTAAACGTCCACCTAGTAGACCAAAGAAAAGAGGATACTGTCAAAGGGGGAACATGTTCAGCAAATAGATGCGGCAGATGTGGGCGCATGGGGAATTATAACAGGAAGACATGCAACGAACCCATTTAACCACGTCATTCAACCCACCCACGTCAGGACTAAAACCTTAGCAACTTTCTTGCTCGCCCTATGCAATACATTGCTTTCTTATTACTTTTCAAGTTGTTTCCTCGCTGGAATAATTATGTTTACAATAATTGTGTGCGACGCCACACGACTATGTTATAGCCAATTTACTATCATTAGCACATTCAGTTATTAATATCAACTTTCCTTCAAGTAATTCAATAAATGTTTTCACCACAACGTACTTGGTATTTCCATCACACATTTGACATCTGTGGTTGGTACCAAGATGGGAAGGTTATACCATCCCCACCATCCGAATGTTGTTACGTGAATTCTGTACTACAGTATTTACAACTACAACACAACATTTAACTATGTTGTGAATTCATACGGATTTACACACATTCAACATCCATGGTTGGTATGAAGACCGCCAGGTTAAACCATCCTCAACATGCGAATGTTGTTACGTGAATATTATACTACATCCTTTTTTACAACTACAACACAATATTAACTCTGTTGTGAATTCATACGATCTTACGTGGGTATACATTGATTAACAAATTTCGTAAATACACTACAGCACGGTAGCATACCTGCTCACCACTTATCAACACTACGTTCACAACAGGTAGCTTACGTATCACCTACTGCATGCCTCATTTGCAAAACATGAAGCTGTGTGAATATACGTACGCAACGACATACATGTCACAAACTCACATTTAAGCTGCTAATATCAAATATATGGCCCGTATACATCATAAATAAACAGACATTCCTCTTTCCAACAAATATTTGCACTATAATCCAAATACTAAACTTGCTACATTACCAGCAAAACAAAGAGAACATCAACTTATAACTAAGATTTCTATCCCAGTGTAACTACACATTCACATCATGACATCCCATATGAACATAAACAACAACTTCACACACACAATCCCCCTTCCAACCAACATTTGCACCCTAATATACATATTAAACTTGCTACAACGTAAGCAAAAAAAAGTAAACAACACTTTATGAGTGAAATGTCAATTCCATTTGAACAACACATTCATATCACCATATCCATACGAAAAAAACAAACAAATTCACGTAGGGTAAGCCCCGCATACCAATAACCTGTACGTACAAAACATGTCACGTAAAACACGTTCAAATTTCAACGAGAGAAAACATTTTCCTGATTATGTGTAAGCAAAAATATTTGCGACAAAACCCACACCAATCACCAAATGCGAACGCAAAAACATATAACCAACACATAAACTATAAACAGTTGGTACTAAAACTGCCAACAAAATAAGACTATTTTAAACGTGCTAACTGAGCACTACTATTCCAAATAGTTGTTATACAAAGTAACGTAATAGTAACCGAACTACAATCACCCCACCATTCGGGGTATGTTGCTCATTACCCCACGTACAGGATCTTCTACGAAACTTTTCACAATGTTCGCACGTAACACACTACAGTTGCCTCCTTTCAATGAACACCCCACATCAACGTGATTCACATACTGTCTCATTACGGTGCAAACGATTATCGCACAGTCCATGCTGCAACAATAAACATAAAAAAAGGGCGTCAACAACATACATCTCACATCTTGTGCTCCTTCAACCTTGTTAAAAAAAAATACGTTGCACTTACATTTCCGCCCGTTGCTGGGGGCACTCAGAAACTGATTCCACCGACATATCAAAATCTTGCGTACCAACCTACTGATCCAAGCCATTTGCTGCCATCGCTTGCTGCTGAATGGCTGTTACAATGTTTTTCTACGCAATCACATGGAACCTAATGAGAATAAATAACATGGAATTCCATTACCATTACAAAATGATTAATTTTAACATGATTGAAATCAACTCACCAGTTTGACGGCCTCAGCATAATTCACACCACCGGTACCGGACCTACTCCGCATCGAATTATAGTGCTTCCAGCTTCCGTCCTCGGTGTCGTAAACCAGTAATGTCCAATGACCAAGGTGGCAAAGGGGAAAATGCATGTAATGTGCACCCCTACTAGCATGTAGATTGCTCGTCACATAATTGAATCTTGCTTCCACGTTCTCACCTTTCATCACGTCCTGCACACATCAACCCACAAAATAAAATTAAAAAATCCCTCCAAACCATTGACAAACTATGTCACACATGCGACACCCAACAAAACCATACCCAGCATATGCTACTGAATAAATAAGAGTTCTCTGGGAAATCTTTCCCCGCATTCAACCTTTCTTGCTCGTCTGACAGCACCTCCGCAAAAGCGTCAATAACCTGCCACAAATAGTGCCACAAACCAGATAAGACCAATATTCACACATTCACATAAATTTACAAAACAGAAATTTTGGTAAACCAATTTGACCCAGAATACAATTGGTAACACTTACATTCCCCCTCACACCTGATTACCTCACCAGTGATCTAACATCCGAAAAATATACTGCGTTCCCATCAACTCAACCAACCCACATTACGGCCCTACACACGTGTTAACAAATAATATTACAAGTACAACTACCACAAATGAAATGTGTATTACAGTACGAAATACTACCAATGCAATGAGTATTCCAGACCTTTAACAAAATACAAACAAACACACACGGTACTCACTTATCACCGTATCTATCATAGGCAATGCTTATCACATCTTTCTCTCGCTTGGTCATCATCTTCCACACTGTGTTACGATTTGTGATTCCAAAACCTGTGATTATTTTATTCGCATCACCAACATTGTCCACATCAATCACACCTTCGCGTTGCAACACATCGACACTACACCCAACCCCCCCGAACTTAGAAACGTTCACTTCGTTGTTCACTTTCCGTACCCTACCCCTCAACTCTGGGTACTCAAACCCTGCTAACTTCATATTTTTCCTTACTTTACCTTTGATCTTACGTACGAAAGTGTTCATACCATCCACATCACTGTCACCTTCCGCCAACAAAGAACTGACAACAACAACATCACTATCATCTACTTGGATGACACATGCATTTCGTTATTGTCAACTATAGGGACAGATGCGACGGGAGAGGCGTCCATCATGATCCCACAATGAACAATTTGGCAGTGGTCCCGTCCATCTTCAACACCTACTACATTGCCAATAATATATTCATCAACACACGTGTTCGTGACGTTCACACTGGAGAAACGTTGCGTCACACTATGAACTACTTGCTTAGCAACTTGCTCCTCAAGGGCTGCAAGACTATGCCGTAACTCGGCATTCTTAGCTACAAGTTTCTTGCATTCTTTATCTTTCACCCTAAAAATGCTCTCAAAATCTCCTACCAGATTAATTGATTGCATTTCATTCTTCTTTTTCAATCTAGCAACTTCTTTCTTTAACTCCATTATAATTTGGTGTCCCCTTCGTCCCCCGTACCAAAATCAGGACTAGCTGGACCAACGTGTTCGCACCTGTTCTGCCCCATTAGACTACTACACCAGGGTAAAAACTGACCATCTCCCCATCCAACTCCTTACCAGATAGGCCTCCACGTTCTCGACTTTGCATAATATACACTGTTGTCCACGGTTCATTTTGTATGTTCCCATCAAGCTGCTTACCATAACTCCTGCCCTCTACTTTAACTTCTGCAAACCTACTAACAGCCACTTCTGTCACTTTATCACCCTCGTCTTCAACCAATCCCACATTACCATCCCCCAACACACATTTCCCTTCTAACATTGAAACTTTGTGCGCTTATATGACCAACTCTTCCGTGATCACCTAGCCAAAACAGCAGCATTTTAAACCCAAAAATAGCGCCACCACACATAATAAGAACATCATAAACACAATATTGAACGAGCTAAAAAATACCACAATAAATCACAAATAGTTACTTGAAAGTTGTTTGGATCGGATAGTTTCAAACCTTGCGAACTAGATATCATCTCACCAACGTCCCATCTGAGGAATCTGGGAAACCTGTGACCATATTTGGCTTTCACAATGGTCGTGTGTTCACACAAGTAAAATTGCACCATAAGCCACCACAAAAAAAAAATCCAATATAACAACCAGCCAAAGTCTTACCAAAAAACATTAATTTAGGTTACCAAAAAAAACCAACTACCAAAATACAAATAGTACACTTACTGTTAAAGCAACTACGCATTCGGTAACTTTCTCTGGTGTCCGATGGAAGTCCCTCACCGAACACATCAACATGTTACGTACAGCGGCACTCCAATCATATAATTTCATGGCGTCAAAGTTGTCGACGTACCATATCAACGTCCAACTAATGGTCTCGCTGGACGTTGCAAAAAAAAGCTTCCCACACACATACAAACAAAGGAATTTGGTCGTATCCTCGTAATCACGCAGCGTGTCCCCCACCGATGTCTCCGTCAGCAAATCCCTCACAAGTTTTGCTATAATCCTGCTTGTTCCAGGGCACCTACACTGGACAAAATCAAACGCAGGTCTTAGCCGTGGTGTCAAATCAAGGAATGCATTGCCACCTTGCGACCCAAACAAAAGCTTCACATCCTCATCCGTCAAGTCAACTCCACGTCCACCAACAACAAACTTCCATTCCCGTACGCTGTATGACCTTATGATACGCACAATCAAATCGTCGCCTTTTCGGAACTCCGTGTGATCAAGCTGATTGATTAATATAGCTTCAATCATAATCCAAAATGGTGTCTTCCTCAAGTGTGCCAGGTGCACTTCCCTCAAATTTATTGCGTAAACCATTTTAATGATCCCAGCAACGTTAGACTGGAAATTCAGCCGTGGTTTCACAGACTTCCTAGCACCACCGGACCGGCTCATAATGTTAGGCTGCTTGAACAAGACTCGTCCAGGCATGTTCACCCCAAATTTACTTTTTGATGACAAGCCCAATGCCTCTTGCCGTTTACGCTCACATGACCCTGTCCACCGACTTCCCCCCGTGTTAACCCCTGCAGTTCCACAATTCACATACGCAAAACATATAACTTCACCACACGGACAAATTTCAGTATTTCAAACCGAAAAAAATTACCCAACCCACTCACAATACCAACACAACCAACTGCAGTACAATAACAAAAATTATTCAACGACAACGACAACTTGACAACACACAATCTGAAAATGTTCACACCACTTTCATAGACCACCCATGTACACCATAGACATCAAAAACCCTTTGACAAACAACATCAATTATAAAACCACATACCAAATTACATTTTAAACTTACATACATATGCCACATCCAACCCAAAAAGATATAACATGCCATATCAACTACGACTTCCCTAAACATAATCATTACAAAATCGTTTGACCAACCCCATGCACAGGTGCCTGCGGTCCCCCCACACCACGCCCTATTCCCTCAACATTAAAACACCTCACACCCAACTAATCCTTTTCACAATCATCTTGACACATATGACCCACAACATGAACGGGTACCAACCCAAAAACCCCAACTTCAGGAATTCATATCCCAATCAAAAGCACCCAACATTCCACCCAAAATGGCCCTACACGTACAATATTCCCCACGTTCCAAAACCAATCAAAACAGTTCAAAAACAACACAATACACACATAGTGGGAAACATGCCATGAAGTAACAAATTAAAACGAAATGCATACATCCATATCATATTTGATTGTACGAAAGAACACATACCACAATCTGCCAATAACAAAACCCTAACCACATCAAAATAGTGTGATAAAGGTAAAATAATAACCCAATCCATTGCCAACTTACCTGTATCAGACATTTGAATAATACTTTTGTATCTACCACCAATGAAACTTCACTCTGATCTGGAATGTTCACAGAGCAACAACCTCTTTCCACGGAATATATTAGGGTTCTTGACCACCACGAAATAAACGATTTTGAACCCCACAGCTTCTCTTACGCACAAACAAATGCGTGAAATATTGCCTAAATCTGTCATGTGGGTTTCACAATCACCGAAATTTGAAATTCAAATCACAAAAGGGGATAATGGTAACAAATTCTGGAGTTCACGTCGACAAACACTACGAAATCGTATTACCCAAACATACATCGATCAATAAAATTTAGGAACTTCTCACCGGGTCGGGTTACACAGGATCCACAATCATACGAGAACGGATGGGTGGGTTAAATCACGTGACTACACGACTCTCCCACATCACACAAACAACACTCATTACACCTACATCACGAGCCACATCCACCTACCTGCAATACACACCACCTAAAACGAGTACTAGTACCTTTTTAATTGGGACGTGAAGCACAAACACACCCAATTCCCACAAACACACGCACGCCAAACCAACCTCAAATTAATACATCAATGGCAAAATAGTAAACAAATACTCAAGAGGA
The DNA here is from genome assembly GCA_030407325.1 of Camellia japonica. NCBI lineage: Eukaryota > Viridiplantae > Streptophyta > Magnoliopsida > Ericales > Theaceae > Camellia > Camellia japonica. Next base: position 5,531 of record JAPPVO010004341.1, on the reverse strand, counting down.
CTAAACGGTTTAAAAAAAAAACAATTAGGACCATATGATCTATAAGATAGAAAATGGGATTTACTGTTCAATTCCCTTATAATAATAGGTATTTAGTATAATAGATATTAAAATAGGAAAATTTATTGGAAAAGTCCTATTTTGGGAACTTCTGTACCATTTGGTTCCACATTTTAAATGGTTGATTGAGGAGTCCTTATTAGGTGTAGTGTGTGACCAGTAAGTCATTTTTCAAATGTAGATGGGTATTGGTTAGACAGATATACCCTCACTAGTTAATTCAGAATTTTTTTTTTTTTTGGGGAATGTGTGACAGGTATGGTGTGATACTCTAATGTGGCAGATATTAATGTGACACTCCAACGATAGGACATTCCAAAAAAATTAAAAGTTTCTTAGTGTATTTTTTCCAAATGTGACAACGTGGCAGGTATGATGTAACATTCCAAAAATTTTACTCATCCTTAGTGTACTTTTTCCAAATGTGATAACGTGATAAGTCTGATATGACACTCTAAAATAAAATAAAATAAAAAACTCCTTAGTATACTTTTTTCAAATGTGACAACGTAGTGGGTATGTTGTGACACTCTAAAAAAATTAAAAACTCTTTAGTGTACTCTTCCTAAACATGACATGTGACACTCCAACGTAGCGGACCCAATTTGATTGAATTACTGTGTATTTTCACGTCAAGCGCCAAAAAACAATTAGTGAGGAATTCACGTCTCACATTGTACGTGTTAAAAACAACCAAAACTTTAAAAAGCTACTAGTGTGCTTTTCGAATAACGTGACACACAAACACCCCACCACCTTCCCATACATAAACACGCCACATGTCCCCCAACTGTACTAACAATGGCAAAATAGTCAACAAATAATTTAATGGACTACTCACAATCACCAAAAAAACATTTAGGACCTTATGGATTACAAGTCTACAAAACGGGATTTACTGGTCAATTCTCCATTAAAATAATACAATAAGAGATTGAAAATGCAATAATATAAAAAGATAGAGACCAAATCTAAAAGGGTGCTTTTTTGATAAATCCTATTTCTAAAAGTTTTATTCCATCCAACCCATATTATTTTTGACTATTCCATTAGGTCCTATTTGAGGTAAGAAGATCAAAACACTCTCAATCTCTCCTACCCCTATTAATGTTGATATTTAATGTTGATTGTCATTATATTTTGGTAGTTCTCATGCATCAAGATATTGACTATCATTATATTCATATTAATTTAAAATGAATTTTTGTCGTTGGGTTGTCAATTGCATGATGTGAATATTCACATCATGCAATTGAAATGAATATTCACATCATTATATTCACATTAATTTGAAATGAATTTTTGTCATCGTGTTGCTAATTACATGATGTGAATATTCATACTAAAACATACGAATGTGAACATTCACATCACTATGTTACATGAGAGAGAATATTCACATGTTATGAATGTTCATATCACTACATGTTGTGAATAAAAATGTGTTGTCAATTAAAAATATAATGAACCTTATTTTAATGTGTTGTCAATTAAAAATAAGAAAGTTCACATGTTGTGAATGTTCACATCACTATATTAGATGAGATAGAATTTTTCGAAAAGGTGTTGTGAACGTTCACATCAGATGAGAGAGAATGTTCACATTATTTTTAATATGTTGTCAATTAAAAATATATTCACATTATATAATAATATAAAACAATAACATCAATATTATTTAATTTGTGTATGAAATTTCTTATGTCTTGGTCATTTCCCTTCTCTCTTCTCCCTCAACATTAAATATCAACATTAAATATAAAGGCATAAGAGTTTAAGAAAATAATGTAAATCAAGAAAAAAGACTTTATGGAATAAAAGTATAAATACATGGGACTAAGTGGGTTAAAAAATTCCTTCATGGACTTCTTGGGTTAGAACACCTCTAAATGAGATTTATCAATAAAAAGCTCAATCTAAAATTATGAAAATTTAATATTTATTATTAATATGTAATTATTAGAAAATAAATAAAATAATTACTTCGAGTCCTATCAAATTAAATCACAAAGAAATGTGAGAAACCGAGCAAAAACAACGTTATCGGAAACTAGAATTTTTAAGGGATTGATCTATAATTAGAGGGTTTAATAATTAATACTGTGATTTTAAAAATGACTACTAAACTATCAGAATTGATTAAGCCTATGTTTGGGAAGTGGATTTTGGAGCTTTTTTGGCTAAAATAGCCACAAAAAATAAAATAGACTTTTTAGCCCAATAAGACAAAATATCACATTCAACTCATAATCATTACATTCTTTCTCTTATAAAAAAGTCAAAAAAGCCAAAAAAAATCAAAAGTCCTTCCCAAACCAAGTTTTTTAGCCTTAGGCTAAAATAGTTAAAAAAGTCAAAAAGTCAAAAGGCCAACCCACTTCCCAAACGAAGCCTAGGGTTTAAACAAATTCACCCGCAATTAGTTTAATTTCTAAGGTTAGATTTGTGAGGAAACGAAAATTCAAGAATTTTATTAAAATAATCTCTAATATTAGGATTTCAAGAGTAATTATAAAAATTAGGCTCCCTGCAAAAGAAAAATTACAAAATTGGTGATCCCTATCTCTCTCTGTTATCCACAATTTTAAAGTTTGTTACTGAGTTAATATCTGAGCAATTTAACTTCTTGTATAATTGACCATAACTTTTAAAGTTTATTACTGAGTTAGATCAGCGACGGGCGGAGGCGAGGCAGACGCGATCGGCGGAGGCGACGTGATCGGCGGCGATCGGCGGCGATCAGCGACGGGCTTCCCCTCTCTCTCTCCCTCTCCCCCTCTTTCTCTCCCTCTTCCTCTGCAACAGAGGTCGAAAATGGCGGAAAAAAAGGAGAAAAAAAAAAAAAAAAAAACGAAACCCCAAAACGAGTCGTTTTGGGGTTTCGAGGCAATTCGAGCTGAGGAATTTCGGGCCCTCAAGCATTTTTCTTTTTTTAAAACTCTTTTCCCAAAAAATTTTTCAAAATCATTTCTGAAAAAAGACAAACTAAACAAGTTTTTGTACTTTTTATCTCAAAAACTACTTTACAAATACAAACCTTGTCTCTACTATTTTTTCGACTTTACATAATTTAACTTGCCAGGTCTAGTTTTTCCTGTACCACCAATTATTGCTAGGCCTATCTTTATTTCAACAACAATGATTCATTCCATTAATTTTAGAATACTAATTGAACACTAATAGAGTGGAAATTCAAAAAAACAAAAATTTAAGGCCAGAACATCATATCAATGAGTGGGACCTACCCTCTAGAGCTCCTTTAGAGCTCCCAAACATTTTTTTTTTTAATTTCAATGAAGGGTTTGGCTTCCTCTAGTTCGGACATGAGGATGTTGTTAGGCTTGTGAAAGTTTATTACAGGTTTCGTTTTGATAATTTAAATTATTCAATATATAAAACTCGCCGAATACTATATGCTTATTAAAAATCACGTTAATCGAATATCGATAATTACGTGATCAAATTAGTTTTGTATAAAAAAAATAAACGGTTGATAGAAATCTAATCCGATGAGATAACTATCGATATCCGATCAACGTGATTGTTTACAAACATATAGTATTCGACGTTTTCTACACATTGAACGATTCAGATTATCAAAACGGGACCCGTGGTGGACCTCCACAGGTCAACAACACCCTCAAATCCGATTACGGACTGGAGGAAAGTCAGACCCTTCAACGAATAACTTTATGAACCTACCCACTCTTAGGCTACGTTTGGCATGAATTTTTTTTAAATACTATTTTAGTCACAAAAAGACAGGCCCGTTTGGGAACAGACTCTTTTTAGTAACTTTTTGACTTTTTGGCTAAAACATGAGGTAAAAAAATTAGTATGTTTAGAATGATTTTTTAGTTTTTTACGAAAAGATGTGTAAAAAGTAGAATTTTTGAAATATAAGTTATAAGCTTTTTGATTTTTTTAGTAACTTTTTGGTTTTTAAACATGTGTATTTCAAATGAGGCCTAAGTTAAAAAGTCAATAAGATAAAATATCACATCTAAATCATAATTATTTTATTTTTTCTTTCATAAAAATAAAAAAAAGAAGCTAAAAAGTCCATTTCAAACGAGCTTTTTTAGTTTTAGGCTAAAATAACCAAAAAATTAAAAAGTCAAAAAGTCAACCCACATCTTAAATGAAGGCTTATTTATCTTTAATTTATCCCGAATAATGGTAAATATAATGATATGCGATTGAAATTAAATTTGTATGTCTGAGATCTATTTATAGTATAATCTAAATTATAAAATAATAATTTTAAATAATTAAATTTAAATTTATAATATCACTGTATTTCTATGGTTTTACTAAATATATATATATATATATATGTTTAAAAGGATGAGGTCACACACATTACAATGATGAGGTTTTTTTTTTTTCTTTTTATAATTGATTTCATGACACTGGAAAAATTCTATTATGGTGGCCAGCATATATTCGCATAGGGCATGGCTTCCCTTCAGTCTCAGATTGGATTGAAGAGTATTATTGGGCATATGGAGGTTTATCACGAGTATCGTTTTGATAATTCGAATCGTTAATGTATAGAACTTGTCGAGTACTATATGCCTGTAAAAAATTACGTTGATCGGATATCCATAGTTACGTGATCAAATCAGTTTTGTATAAAAAAAAAATAGACAGTAAAAAAATAAACGATCGACAGAAATCTGATCCGATAAAATAGCTATCGATATCAGATCAACATGATTTTTTATAGGCATATAGTACTCGACGAGTTCTACAAATTGAACAGTTCGAATTATCAAAACAGGATCCATGATGAACCTTTGCAGGCCTAACAATATCCTCAATTTGATCTAAGATTGGAGGAAAGCCAGTCCCATTGACATATATCATAATGTATTTAAAATTTTGACTGAAATGAAAGCATATGTAACTCTCTACATGCATTGACACAAATACACAATTTAAGTGCATTCACAACGGTCTATTATTGCACTAGTTGGCATAATGGGTTGGGTTGGATTGGGTTGGGATTAAAATATTATAAAAAAGTAAAATAGATTTTTTAATTTAATAAGATAAAATATCATATTAAATCATAATTATTTTATTTTTTCTCTTACAAAAGTTAAAAAAAAATCAAAAAATCCATTCCAAATGAAACTTTTTAGTCACTAAATCTAAAGACTAATAAATCATTGACAAAAAATTATTAAAATGGTATCAACCAATCAACATCCCCTACAAATGAATTCATTGGATTATTTTGGAAAGTAAATTAAAAACTAACATTTTGTCTTTTTTTTAATATTTTTTTTAAAAAATAAAAAAAAATAAGAAAGTAATGTGACTCAAAATAAATTAAAAATCAAAATGTGACTTTTAATCCTCTCTCCAAATCAGGCCGTTATTTAGGGCACACATATTTTGCATTTAAAAGTGCAAAACGTTACATCCATAGATCTATTATATAAGAAGTCAAATTATTCAGATAT
>JAPPVO010004340.1:0-11165 GCA_030407325.1 Camellia japonica | reverse complement strand
GATTCTTTCGAGGGGAACAACATTACTCAATGGCTCTTCGTATGCATGATCAGTAGAGTGAGAAGTTGTTTGAGCCATAGTCCGTTCGAATGCTAAAGGTATTGGGATGTTCGATAAATTGAGAGTTAATGCAAATGATCATCAAATAGGTGACGGCTGTGTTTCCTGAAGATAGATCCCATGCACATTCCAAAAAGCGCGGGAAAAGCTTTTGATCCACTAATATCTCCAAGTATTGGGTATATTAGTGCGGGGGTAATGTTGGCTACATATTTGGTAAAAGCCAAATCATAGTTTGACACGTGGCAGAATAAGGGTATTATGGGAAGATAATTCAAGTCCTCGATCCTGACGAACACGTGGCAATGAACATTGGTTCTTACGTGATCTGAGTAGCACTAGATCAGTAAAGGGATACAAAGTGACGTGGTTTCAACGGTTACTCATATTCAAATTCAAATACAGGAGGGAAGCTCAACTGCAAGAGATGGCGTAGTGGGCTACTTCTAAGGCAGCATGATCATCGATCATGGAGGAGCAGTTCGACGGTTTGAAGTGCATTTCGAAGGTCATCTTTGACAAGTATAAATAGCAGGGAAGCCCCCAGAAAAGACCCCAGACTCAGATCATACAAACCAGTCTTACTTCATATTTTCCTTTACAGTCTTACATTTCTTGTTCTTTAAATACCTGCACTTTAATAGCAGCACTGCACTTCGATTCATAGGAGTAGTTTCAAGTAGATTCAAGTAGACTGTTGCTGTAAACCTCTTCGAGGCTGAGTTTGGACTATTGTAAGTGTTCATTTTAATGAAGTACTTCGATTGTTCTTCACATTAACTGTTATTTCTCTTAATTTCTCCTAAGTCAAGCCACCAGTAAAAGTCCTCTTCATTGAGGCTGAAAGAACTAAAACACAATCGTCTGATAATTGGTTGGCAATTATAATTTCTGTAAGGACTGATTGATCCTTGCTGGCACGCTCGCATTTACAAAATTACCCTTCGAAAAGCCAAAAAGCCAACACATACGTTGTTTCCTTATTCCCATATCCCATATATCATATCAGAATATAGGATAAACATATTAGTTGATATGATAGATATAGATATCCTGAGTGGTTATCCAAATAAGTTTTGAATTCAAATTCAAACTTACATGGATAAGGTTCAAAAGGTTCAAAGGGTCATGCCACATGGGCGCCCAATTTCTAACATCTCTCACTCGCACATGAGTTGGCATGACACTGCCACATCTCTATCTCAATCTCCCCAAAAAAGAACAATCTCATACTAGCCAATGCACCGTGCGACTGCTGCGAACAGCTGCATGTGGGAGTGTAACATGCCCGGGGGGTACCCGCGCGCGTTAAACAGTTCGGACTCCCGAGATCTCTTTGATCTCATTGTTTCACGAGTGCAATGTGAAACGTAGATGAGAGTCCAGATTTGGCAACTTTTATTGAAAATCCATTTTATTGCAATTTTGTCAAAAATGGACTGCGTCATCAGATCTCAGAGTCGCCACCTAATATTTTGGGAAATTAGGAAACCCATGACTCGTGCCAAAGGCCACTGTTCGTCGTAACCAAGGATGCTTGGCTCGGAACCTTAGGTATGAGAGGGGAAGGTCAATAATGAGCACCCCGCTCACCCGATCAAAAGATCGGCCTCTACTAAACCATGATATGACTTTTATTTTCTTTATATGTTTGTGTTCTGATTATTTTAGTAAATCCTAAAATTTACTATGTGAAGCATACAAGTATAGACTAGTTTGCTTAAATTGCAACAATTCAACTTCATGTTTGTTTTCCGAAAAGGGTTTGAATTTGCCACCTCAAGTGGGCTTAGAGTTTGTGAATTTGCCACTACAAAGTGGGCTAAAAACGTACAGTCGTTGAATCATTCCAATTCAGGCAACAAGCCTTCATCCACAGGCATTCAAACAGTTTATCACTTAAGCAAATAGCCACATGGTAGGATGCTAAACTTAGTAAGAAAATCACATACAAATGAGATGCTAAAGCATAAAAAACTCACAGATTGACCGACGTCCCTCGAACAACTACAAAACAAAGTTAGTAAAATATGCATGATCTTATATACAGAATCCTAATGCAATTCACTCATGAGATGCACTAAAGATTCGGCTTCTAAAATATGGCATGTGAATCGTCTCAATAACATGAGGTAGCGCATAGAATCACAGAAGAATTGATTAAATCCACACATGTAAATGTAGCCGAATCTTAATGCATGAGACATAAATGTAAAGCATGGATATGCATGACATGTCAGATATATACATACACACAGTTAGGGAAAGCGATAAAAGAATGGGATAAAAAGAAGCGAGGTGGGGGAATTATTACAATACTTGAATTATTACAGATCCGAATGAGGGAGAGAGGAGAGAAAAATAAAATAAAACCTCACAAAACACTCAAAATAAAAATAAAAATAAACAAATTCATCACTGGCACATGTCACTCCTTTTCGCATGTCCCGGGTTCCGCAACATCGCATGATTCACATTTTCTGGATTCGAGCGGCAAACCAAGGAACGGATTTGAAATCTGACTAGCATGGCTTATAGGGAAATCACTATTGGATGATGTGCAAACTTCCTGAGAGTGTAGAGAGAGAAGAGAGAGAGAGTTGGGTTGTGTAGTGGTGCTGGGTCTCTAGAGAGAGAAGAGAGAGGTCTGTGCTTGTGCGTGCAGGATGGCAGTGGTGGTGTGGATCATGGTGAGTGTGTGATGGCCACCGTGGTGTTGAGTGGTGTGCTGATCAATCTGTGATGCTTCTCCTCACCCCCCTTTTTCTGCCGAGCATTCCTAGAGAGACCCCCCCCAGCCTTGTGTCCTTACTTCACCCGTGTAGTGTCTCCCCCTGATCTGTATGCCTGTGTTGTTTTTTCATTAAACAAATCTATCACCCCCCAAATGTTGATGATGGTCTGATTCAACCTCCACTTTTTTCATTAACAAATCTATCACCCCCCAAATGTTGATGATGGTCTGATTCAGCCTCCACTCCTCGAAATGCCTTCTGTCTGTCAACCACCAAAACATCATCATATCATATATTCCATCTCCCATATCACCTGCCAAATATGCTCTCCCTTTTTTTTTGTTTTATATTTTTTTTATTATTTTTTTTTCTTTAGTTTATAAAATATTTATCAATTTATAGAAAACACACCTAAACATATGTACACACACATAAAATTATTATCAAAATATTAGTGATGGCCAAAATGGGTGAGGTTTGGAATTTAACATTTCAATTTGATTTTTTTTGGTGAGGGTGGTCAAAATAAAGTGCCTAAGTCTTAGGGCCGGTCAAAATGGGGTGTCTACAGGGAGCTCTATACTAGAAACTCAAAATGAGCCAGCATAGAGACATCAACCCAAAAAGAATAGAAATAGTGTCTCATATACCCCAGACCCATCTAATTACTATAGCGACCCCGGTCTTTCCCATTTGGTTGTTGTATCCGGACTTAGGTTCCGTAGATCCTGTTGTTACATAATTGTAGTTGTCGTCCTTTAATTTCTTATTTCTGAGTGATGGGTTGCATTGGGCAGGTTTATTACAGGTTGGGAGTGTCTGGGAGCAAAGGGTTGCTGCCCAGAATTTTGGCCATTCGCTCGAGCGAGCAGTTTGTCGCTCGAGCGAGCTCTTTGTGTTGGTCCTTCGCTCGAGCTAGGGTTTATTCGCTCGATCGAGCGACTGCGTCTGGGCTTAGGACCTGAGAACTGTGTTTCTTGGCTCGAGCGAGCTTTCCTTCGCTCGAGCGAGCAAGGTGTATGTTTTCGAGTTCTTCGCTCGAGCGAGAATTTTGTCGCTCGAGCGTGCTTCTGGGTTGCAGACCTGAAGCTTCGAGTTTTTGGCTCGAGCGAGACTTTCTTCGCTCGAGCGAGTATTTCTTGTGTCTGGTCGCTCGAGCGACCAATCCTTCGCTCGAGCGAGCCTGTTTATATAAATACGCAGCAGCGGTTTTAAATACACTTTTTCATCCTCTTTTTGATTTCAAAACCCTAGGTCCGTGTTTTCTCTCCCTCCACTCACCCTCCTCTTAGGTTTCATCTAGTTTTAGGGTGTTTCTACCCTAGGTTCTTTGTTAAAAAGATAGAGGGACACGAGGGCTTTACTTTAATCTGAGAGTTTGGCGGTTTGGAGCACTTTGGACTTTCGTCATCTTCTCCATTCGAGTTCTTCACTTTGAGGTAGGGATACCCTACTCCATATTATAGGTTTTGTCCTAAGTTTTGGTCATTTGATATGTGTGTTGTTTGGTAATTTGGGGTTTGAATTATAATTGAGAACAATGGGTTTTTCATATATAAACATCATATGTTTGTAAGTCATGAAAAAATGACACTGATAGTGTTAAATTGAGAAAATTGAACCTTAGGGTTGATTATGAGGAAAAAGGGGAAAAACCCTAATTGTTGTAACAAATTAATTTGTATAATTAATGAAAATCCTATGTGATTCGTGATTAGATAAAGATTAAAATATTCCAAAACACAAAAATTCCAAAACACTCAATCTAAATCATCAAGCACTTACGAGAGTGATTTTAGTTTGTTTGTTTTTAGGAATAAATAATAAATCAACACAACTGATTTTTTACGTGGAAAAACCACAATGAAGAACCTTCAATAATAAAAAACCACGGCGAACCGCCACTAATCAATCCACTACAGAAGGACTACAAGGTTACAAAGAAACCATACAAATTACCCAACCCAGTCAATTTGTCTTGAATCTTCTGTAACTCTTTCACCACGCCTTCGTCACGGAACTGATTCTGAAGTTGATTCCACACCACAACTTCACTTGTCGAATTAACGACTACGTAAAGAATCAAACGCCTTTTTGAAACTTTACGCGATGATCTTCGGATCCCACCGAAACGAACACTCTTGAATATGTAGTATCAAACTCTTTGATGTATGAATCTCAACTCATGAGTTTAGAACTCTCTCAAGAACATCAAAGAAAACTTATCAAACTCTCAGAAGAACACTTCAAACAAAACTCTAGAATTCTTGAATCAGATCTAGAAAAAAGTTAGATTAGTTTTAGGAGAAAACCATCTACTTATAGAAAACCAAAAAGAATCCCAATCCTGAAAGAAATCAATCACTGAAAATTTCCGGATTCTGAAGCTCGCTCGAGCGAGGCTCCTCTCGCTCGAGCGAGACGCTTATCTCGCGTGATTCTACTAGTGCCTTCGCTCGAGCCACGAACTCTTCGCTCGAGCGAGGAAAACAACACCTTCAGGTTTTGTATGGAAGCAATTCGTCGCTCGAGCCACCTTCATCTTCTCGAGCGAGCATAGACCTTCGCTCGATCCACCAATACCATGCTCGAGCGCACATTCATCACCTTCAGGTTTTATGCTGGACACAGTCCTTCGCTCGAGCGAGGACATCTTCGCTCGAGCGAGGAAGAAAAAAACACAGAAAATTTACAACTCAATCACTGAGTTTTGTTCGCGGGATTTTGACAAGATAGGACCTAACAATCTCCCCCTTTGTCAATACCCGGACAAAACCTTCTAAACAATTTCCTGACCACAGTACAACTCAAAGAATGTACACAATAATTACAACTCATCCAATAATCTAACAAATTACAACTCAATGAAAAGATAACAATGAATCCGAACTTGAGACCATCCAATCTGCACACCAGAATTGTGGAAAGATTGATTATGTTGTAAACAAAATCAAGACAGGTTCATTGTATATAGATCATACATAAAAAATGGAGCTGTAAAGAAACCATCATAAATGAAAAATGACTAATTCATTGAGCTGTAAATTGAGTTGTAAAGAAACCATCATAACAATATCAACAATATCAAGCAATCCTCAATATATCCAAATATCATATGAACCAAGCAATCATATAAACCATCCTGTCTAAATCAAACAAAAACCATCCTGTCTAAATCAAAAACCATCCTGTCTAAATCAAACATATAAACCATCTCCCCCTTTTTGGCCGGGAGAGAGACAAAAACAAGATATAAAAGATAAGGAAGAAATTGTCGAAAAAACAAACCAAGACCAAACACTATGAAGATGGTGAGATGCTGCGCATCTGAAGGAGAGAAAGGATCTGGGCCAGCTGAGCACTCTGCTCGTCAAGGCGAGCATCAATAAGATCAAGACGATGAGCAAGAGCCGGATCCAAGTCATGAGTACCTGCTGCTGGTCCTGCATGGGCAGCCTCAACCTCCTCCTCCTCGGCAAGAGGATCATCATCACCCACATCGCCGGGACCACCTGCATGAGAACCCCCAACCCCGGACCCACTCCCCCTAACATGGGCCTGACTCTGTGAGACGGTGAGTTTAGTAATGGGTTTGACAGGAGAAGCAAACTCATCATCTCAAAAACAGGGACACCAAGAGAAGTGAGAAAACGGTGAAGAAAACATCCATAAGGCAGCCCTAAAGATTTTCTACCCTCAAAGACTCCAATCATTTTAAGAACAATCATTTCGGGAAGATCAATGGGAAGGCGATGATGAATACAATATAAAACATAACCTTGATCCTGAGTAATATGAGAGGAATGAGTGGTGACAAATATTGGCGCACACAATGATATTGAGAAGACGGAACCGCGGAAGCAACTCATTCTGCTGAATGAGAGCTCCGGCGATCCATGTCCTAGAAACACCACACAACTCGGAAGCAACCATATCAAAATTAACACCAGACCGGGTAAGAAAAGGAAATGACAATTAGTAACTTCAGGAAGACCAAGAAAAACCTGAAACAAATCCCCAGTAATGACAAGGGACTGCTTCCTAACCCAAGTCTCAAAGGTACAAGCTTCTCGGTTAATAGAATGGATGTTGCAATAGAACTCTCGGATGAGACTGAGATTTTGTGGACCGGAAAAATGGAGAACTTGATCACCACCTAATGGATCAAACAAAGAACGAATGGGAATGACCTCAAACGCATTTGGTAACACATTGCGTTCTAAATGAACTTTGCGAGAGGCAAAAGATTCTCGAAACAATTTGGCCTTTTCTTTTGATTCAAATTTGACAGTGTTGTAAGAAGGGCGAGAAACAGTCGTCTTTCGACGCTTAGAAGACTCTGCCATGACTGAACAAAAAACACACAATACACTGTACAAGAACCAAAAGAAACAAAACCAAAAAAACCAGCAACCCATCCCAATACCAAATCAAGAAACACAGACAGAAAAACATTAGTCCATTAGTCAAAAAAGCATGGTGGAACAATAAGGATAAAGATAAACAAGGAGCATAAAGGCAGTAGCAGATAGGAATCAGACAACACAAATAAGAAAATCAGGGGAAACACAACATAGTCAAAACATGGCTAGATAATTGAACAACACAAAAAAACCCAAATATTAGATAAGAAAAGCCCCAAAATTCCAATGTGCAAACAAATAAATGCCCAAACAAACCAACCCAAAGTGAAACCCTAGAAGCAATGCAAAGAAGATAGATCAAATCAAGTACCCTAGAGCATGAAGAGAAGCAAAATCAGTGCAAAGAACTAAAAAACAAACAAGAATGAAGTCTAGATAGAGGTAGAGCACAAGCACAAACCCAATCCGAAAGAAAGAGGAAAAAAAATAAAAAAACTTACCAATGATGAGGAATGGGCAAGGAGGAAACGAAAACAACCCCAAATCAAGAGAGACCTGCAAACGACCCAGCAATGGAGAACACAAAAGCCCTAGGGAGAGAGAGAGAAGAACACGAAGAGAGGGAAAAAATGAACTGAAGAGACTCCCCTGCAGATTTTAAATCGCGACAGCTCGCTCGAGCGAAGACTCGCTAGCTCGAGCGAGGGTAACAAAAACGCCAGGGTCGCTCGAGCCAAGAAAGGTCGCTCGAGCCAGAAACACATGCTCTCAGGTCTTATGCAGAAGCAGAAGCACGCTCGAGCGAGGACCGGTCGCTCGAGCCAAGGAATTTTTTTTTTTTTTTTTTTTAAAAACCTAAAAAGATGCCCTGTAACAAGTAAGGTGACAAAGTAAATGACTTTACCACAAGGATAAGAAATCCACTGATCATGAGTCCTGAAAACTTGAGAAAAGAGATGAAACACAAGCTCATGAAGAAAACAGATAGTATTAAATCAAAGCCACAAGCATCATGAGAATGCATAACTCAAAAACACACATGAGAGCTCATATAAAAGATGTGTGTGTGTGCAATCCTTGAGAGCCACAAAGCTAGAGTTAATCCTCGTAGTGATCTGATGGCTGGACCTCCAACAAGAGTAACTGACCATCACAGAGAAAAGTCAAACCACTAGGAATCACGGGGTATTTGTTGAGTAAATGCGGAAGCTCCCCCTCAGACAATGATCCCCTTTTTTTTTTTTTTTTTTTTTTAACTTTCTTTCTTGTGGGCACTCACTGGTGGCATACACGCTCAAGAGTATGGAGACCAAACCAGAGAAGAATGAAATCAAAATGATGGCCTGGTTGGTGCCTCTGAGGTAGCCTTTTCCTAATGCCCGGAAATCATGTACTGAGGGAGAAACCATGGAAGTGAAATAGGATGGTAGATGGTTAAGAGACTTAACATCACCCATGATATACCAGTATAGGTCAATTCCTCTGAAAGAGTACAAGAAACACTGTCAGTGGTCCATAGAGAACTTTGATCACTTGTGCGGAAACCCCTGCAACAGTTTATCTCAAGGATGTGTACAGAATGAGATCATGAAGTAAATGAGTATGGGCATTCAAAATGAGCTATGAACAAAGATGAATAAGATCTTGTAAGCAACATGAGCAGTGTTCATATAAAAATTGATGCAAATATATCAGGACTCAATCACAATGAGATTATCACATCCAAGAACAGTAAGTCAACCACTCACACTCACCTCACATGAAAAACAGGATACAACCTAGTTACTGAGTCATTACACCCAAGGTCTTTCTAAGAAACTCAAATCGAAGAAGATCAAGGGGTTTTGTAAAAATATCAGCTTTTTGATGCTCAGTAGAAACATGTTCCAAAACAACAAGGCCTTCGTCCACTAACTCTCGAATAAAATGATGACGGATGTCAATGTGTTTGGTGCGAGAGTGTTGGACAGGATTTTTTGAAATGTTTATGGCACTTGTGTTATCACAAAAAAGAGTGAGAGTGTTCTGTTCTATTCCATAATCATGAAGCATTTGCTTCATCCACAACATTTGGGCACAACAACTCCCTGCAGCAATGTATTCAGCCTCAGCAGTAGACAGAGAGATAGCATTTTGCTTTTTACTATGCCAAGAAACCAGATTATTCCCAAGGTAAAAACACCCCCCTGATGTACTTTTCCTATCATCAGCACACCCTGCCCAGTCGGCATCAGAAAAACCAGTAATTTCGGCTGTAGTATCAGTGGAAAACCAAACCCCATACCCCAAGGTCCCATTAACATACTTGATGATGCGTTTTACCGCAAGAAGGTGAGACTCTTTAGGACTGGCTTGGTAACGAGCACAAACACCGACACTGAAGGAAATATCAGGACGACTGGCTGTGAGATACAAAAGACTCCCTATCATACTCCTATAAAGGGTAGGATCAACATCAATACCAGAGGAATCTTTGGAAAGGTGAAGACTGGTGCTCATGGGAGTGCGTGCATGTTTGGCAGACTCAAGACCAAACTTTGACACAAGATTTTTAGCATACTTAGACTGAGAAACAAATATGCCCGAAGGAGACTGTTTAATTTGGAGACCCAAAAAATAAGACAACTCTCCCATCATGCTCATCTCAAACTCATGTGTCATGCAATCCGAAAAGTATTTCACAAGATGCTCAGCAGTAGATCCAAACACAATATCATCAACATATATCTGAGCAACAAGAATATGAGACTTGGTATGTTTCACAATAAAGTCTTATCCACACTACCCCTTTGAAAATCATTATCAAGAAGAAAGGTAGTAAGTCTATCATACCAAGCCCGAGGGGCTTGTTTCAACCCATACAAAGCCTTGTCTAACTTGTAGACATGATTAGGACATTTAGGGTCCTCAAACCCTTTTGGTTGCTCAACATATGCCTCTTCTTTTAAGTACCCATTCAGAAAAGCACTTTTCACATCCATTTGAAACAATTTAAAGCCAAGAAAACATGCAACACCAAGCAAAATACGAATGGATTCGAGACGTGCAACTGGGGCAAACGTCTCATCATAGTCAATACCCTCTACTTGTGTGTAGCCTTGAGCAACCAACCTGGCTTTATTCTCACAACAGTACCATTCTCATCAGATTTATTTTTAAAGATCCACTTGGTACCTATCACATTCATGTCTCTAGGTCTGGGAACAAGAGTCCAAACTTTGTTACGTTCAAATTGACCTAATTCTTCATGCATAGCATTGACCCAACTATCATCTAGCAAGGCCTCTTTAAAATTCTTAGGTTCAATTAAAGAAACATAACACATGTGTGATACCTCATCCCGAATCTGTCTTCGGGTTTTCATTCGATCCGAAACACTTCCAATTACCTGTTGAGCTGGATGATTCAGTTTCACCCTTGCTGATGGTTTAAGTTCAGGACTTGCGGTGATGGAAGCAACAGGAGTGATGTCCCTTTGAGCACTCTTGGGACTTGAACTTACCTGTGAGGATGGTGCTGTAACATTTCTTGTGATTGAACCTCAGCTTCTCCTTGATTTTGTGGTTCAGTATCCAAGATTGGGGACTCACCATTGTCATCCTCATTTGTGCGGAGTAGGAGAACCTGTGTCATCTATAACCACATTGATAGATTCCATTAATGATGAAGTTCGCAGGTTATAGACTCGAAAAGCCCTACTGTTGGTTGAATACCCTAGAAAAATACCTTCATCACTTCGGGAGTCAAATTTGCCCAAGGGCTCTCTATCTTTAAAGATGTAACACTTACTCCCAAAAGTTTTGAAGTATTTTACATTAGGTTTCAAACCCTTCCACAATTCATAAGGAGTTTGTAAAGTGCCGGGCCTTAAATACACACGATTTATGACATAAACAGCAGTATTTAGGGCTTCGGCCCAAAAACTTTGGAGGAAGACTCTTACTAAGGAGCATGACCCTAGCCATTTCTTGAACAACTCTGTTCTTCCTCTCAACCACTCCATTTA
>JAPPVO010004339.1:0-27566 GCA_030407325.1 Camellia japonica | reverse complement strand
GGCAAATTTTTGAATAAGTGTGGTGCGTGTGTGCATGTCTTCCAACCCCCACTTCTTTCTCCCTTTTACTTACCTGCTTTGATGGTTAGTATTAGGACATGTTAATTTAGCATCCTTATGCTATGCATGCGTGCATCATTCATCAGTATTGCATGCACCGGGCTCGGCGCATCATGCTAACAGCATAGTATTCCAAATCTAACTTGAATACGTGCTACTTGTTGCACCCCACATGCCATCCTAGGATTAGCCGAGCCTATTCTAGTGACATTCTGCATGCATTGCATTAGCCACTTAACATGGACTTGGATCATGCATGATTGCTAACATGTTCTTTGTTTTGGCTCGAAGTACGATGTAAGTATTCATGCTTTAGCATCTTGCATGAGTGTGAATGTTAACATGACAGCATGCTTATCATGTGGCTAGATGCTTATTTGATTAACTGCCTGAATGCCTGTGGGTGAAGGTTGGATTGTTTGAGTTAGAACAACTCGTTGAAATCCGTGTTTTAGCCTACTTGCGAGTAGCAAATTTCAAACATCTTTCAAACGGATATGCAATGCTTGTTCCAAATTAGGCGATCTAGTCTATACTTTTGTATTGTGCGCATCACATAGTAAATCTAGGCTAATAACCGGAATAAGAGCACATAACGTTTTCAAAACAAGATATCATGGTTAGTAGAGGCCGATCTTCGGATCGAGCGAGAGGGGGTGCTCATAGCTGACCTTCCCCAATCGTACCCAAGTTCCCGAACCAAGGCAACTTTGGTAATGACGGACACGTGGCCTTAGGCAAACGAGTCAGGGTTTCCTAAATTCCCCCATTAAAAAAATATTTAGGTGGCGACTCTGTATCTGGCAAAGCAGTCCCTGTTTGGCACTTCTTTTCTAAAAATATGTTTTCTCAAAATGATTTGCCAGATTTGGACTCTTTGGTTCAGATTAGGAACTGTGACAAATCGAGTCCGAACTGTAGCATTGAGGCCCTCACCCGGGGCGCGTCTACAGTTTCTGGCGACTCTGCTGGAGAGATTAGAGAGCTTGACTCGAACTCGTGATATCTTGTTTTGATTTCACTTATATGTTTCTTTGCATTGCATGTGCATTGGTGCGCCTAGGACACCGTGTTGGCCATCTGCTATTCCTGAGCGGTTTGCCGGAGACTTGACTTTGTCAAAGCATGCCATAAGGCTAACCGGTTACGGGCTCTACCAGTATGGGAACACAAACCCCGGTTTTACCGGGCACCCTTTCGACCATTGACCTAGTGCATGTTCGAAATCCATAGTGACCATTCCAAACTAGGACAGGTTGCTTACCCGATATAGGTTGTTTGAAACCGCTGTGTGCGTAGTGAAACCCTAACTCCTGACAAAATAGGACAGGGAAACCATACCCCAACATAGGGGTGTTTTGGCTCTCTTTTACTTGCTATGTGCTTTTAGAGTGTATCTCTACAGGAACGTACATATCAGTCTATAAGTTTGAGCATCAGGCCTGCGGGCATCAGTATCAGTGTTTTTGAGAAACAGTTATATCTGCGGGTATCCGATTCAGTGTTTTGGGGCAGTGATTTTGGGAACAGTGATCAGTATTAGAGTACAGCTGTTCAGCTATGCCTGTGTTTGTTCCGTTTGGGCTGAAATGCTGCATGTTTTCCCTTTCAGTTCAGAGATTCGAGTACAGAATAGCCA
This sequence comes from Camellia japonica, assembly GCA_030407325.1. Lineage (NCBI taxonomy): Eukaryota > Viridiplantae > Streptophyta > Magnoliopsida > Ericales > Theaceae > Camellia > Camellia japonica. The sequence goes on along the minus strand of JAPPVO010004339.1, from coordinate 25,867 downwards.
GTGTTCTCCCTTGCTGAGACAAGGCAGATATCTGATCCGTTAGTCACCGTTCAAGATCAGCGGACTTATCATGACACAGAATTCAGAGGAAATCGTGGTTATGACAGCCGCATTAGATCAAGGAATCACCCTGCAAAGTGAGACCAGTGTTGAAGTACCGCATCCATCCACCCAAGTCGCCTGTTGCACCCCGTTCTGGTGGGTACCCCAGTTGTATCAGGCTCGTGAGCCCACTACATTCGAATTGATGGGGATGATTAGTGACCTCCAGAGGTCTGTGGCAAATCTCGCTTACGGAATATCGGTTTCGCCACCAGTTGCACCATATGTCGGGAATTTTGTACCGCAGGAGCCCCGCTATTGGGACGGATTGTGATCGAGCTCAGCCAACCTGAGGTTGTCTCAAGTTATAGCAATGATGTGTCAACATCAACCCAAGCCCTCGATCAGGCTGAGGCCAGAGGTAAGAACAAAATGAAGGCAGATGCCGATCCCATTGAACAACTGCTGTGGGCAGTCGAGGCTTTGAAAGCTGAGGGGATGAATAAGCAACAAGTATTCGCAGTCGCGGCCAAGACTGTGGATGATGCCTTCCCCGCTCCGACTGAAGGCAGTTCAAGCCAGGCAGAAAACCGGGATAGGCCCCGTCATGCCAGAATAGTTCCTTCCACTCCCAACTCTACACCTGGGAAGATCAAAAAGTCAGGCAGTGCCTGCCGACCCTTTCGCTAGTGCGTCTAGCAAGAATTCTCAGACTTCAAAGTACCTACCCCGAGGGCGCAGGGTCTTTCACGCTCTCTACATGCCGTTGTCTAAGGCACTCCAGATCCTGGCCGAAAGAGGGCATCTTAAACCCCTCGAGCCTCGGCCTCTCCCGAAGAATCTCTCTCTCACACATGATGCTGCCTTGTACTGCGCGTACCACTAGCAAACCGGTCACGCTACCGATAACTGTTTTTGCCTTCGTCATGAAGTGCAAGATTTGATCGACAATGAGGTCATCCTCCCACCCACCTCAGCGAAGTCTGTCACTGCTGGGTTGTTAGATTTTGAGGATACTGCGAGTATGTGATCGGGGAGTGAACCACCTGCGGGCGACCCTCGGCGTATTTTGGATATGGCGTCTAGCACACATTTTTGAGCATCTGCGAACGCTAGTTTTGTAACTTCTGGCTTGGGTGTCGAGTCAGTCCTTTGTTTTGTTTTGAGTTTGTCTCATCGTTTTGAGTCAATTCTTTTTGCTTAAGGGTCTGTCTTGTTCTAGCGAGTCAGTCCCCTTGTATAGAATGTCAGGTGATTCCGGGGTTATTGCCTCGAGCACCGTTTTTGTTTTCTTTTGAATCTGTCTCTGCTGTGGAGCCAGTTGCAACTAGGAAATCTAAATGAAACAGCTGCGGCTATCATGTTTCCGTGCTTATTGCTACCTTGAGCTAGTTGTGCCAGAGGATTTCAATGAAACGGCGGAGCATCTCACTTACTCTTCTGTGCTCTAAACTCATTGTATTGACCTAAGTTTTTCAAAACTTTTTTTGAACACTGTAGTGATGAAAACAAAGAGGAAGGAATTCCTCGGGTTTTACAAAACTTTGATCAATTTGAGAGAAAGTGAGGCATGCTAAGCCTTTAATGAATGAAATCATGCTTGTTAGCGTGAGTACTGAGAAGGACCCTGGCTTGATCCATATTGGTTCCACACTATCTTCAGCGCGAGCAATTTGTCGCTTTCGTAAAAACTTTCAAAAAGAAAATGTTTTGCGCGGTCCTGTGAAGACCTGTGTGGAATCGCTCTTGAGATTGTGCAGCCTAGGATCGGTCTCAGCCTCAAGATTCAATCCATTTGTTTTCAAACCTTGAACCCATTCAGAACGTTCAACGATCAATCATTAAGAGAGGCCTATGTGGCCAGATTTGAAGCAGCCCTCGAACAAGAGGCATCAAAGTCAGATCAAGAAGATCAGATCTCGCCGGAAGAAGCTTGTGAAGCTAGAATGAAGCACCCCTTAAACTAGGGGCAAAATGTCCGATGTACTCGAAGAGCCAAAGATGAATCCTTTTGCAAATCATAACAACAGCCACTCCCTCTCCTGGATACGGATGGCTTCAAAACCCTAAAACCATTTGGCATGGACTTGTTACACTTTTACCCTTTGAGAGGCTCGCTGGGTCGAAAACCCCGGAGGCGACCCAGGCAAAAGTTAGAGCAAGAAAAAAATATATACAAAGAGAAGAAAAAAAAAAAAAAAAGAAGAAAAAGAAAAAAAAAGAAAAAAAAAGAAAAGAATTGAAAAGAAAAGAAAAACAGAAGCTCGCAAGGTCGAAAAAAACGCAACGGGCGCCTTGGCAAAAGTTAGAGCCTAAAAAAAAAAAAAAAAGTGAAGTTAAAATACCCGAGTGTACCTTAACCGTGAACTACGTAGCTTGATTCCCTATGTTTGGGATACGTAGGCAACTTCATTCCGAAGTCCAGCCCCCAACGCTTTCAAAGCGATTTAGTCCATGTAATGGTTTTGATCATCCTTGCCTTCTCTAAATCCGATAGTTCAGTTGTGACACCGTGAACTACGTAGGCTTGATTCCCATGTTTGGGATACGTAGGCAACTTCATTCTGAAGTCCAGCCCCCAACGCTTTCAAAGCGATTTAGTCCATGTAATGGTTTTGATCATCCTTGCCTTCTCTAAATCCGATAGTTCGGTTGTGACACCGTGAACTACGTAGGCTTGATTCCCATGTTTGGGATACGTAGGCAACTTCATCCTGAAGTCCAGCCACCAACGCTTTCAAAGTGACTGTGTCCATATATTGGTTCTGACCATCTTCGTCGTCTCCGTGTCCGAGAGTTCGGTCGTGATCATCACTAATGAGGACTGTTTACAAAATGCTGCGGCGTCATCCAGACAAGGGGCAACTTTCCGTTGCCATGAGTCGCCATTCAAACCAGGGGCAACTTTCCGTTGCCGTGCAGCTCTTTCAAGCAAGGGGCAATTTTCCATTGCCTCCGATCCGAGGTTGCGCATCTCGAGAGTAAGTTCCGTGCTCGTTGAGCATTGACCGTTTGCAAAAATAGTTTTTGAGAATTTTACTAAGGTTGACATTTTTTCTCAAAAATTATTCATCTTTTCCAAAACTAGACCATTTTCTTGGACCCAAAAAAGGAAAATTTTCAGTGCTCATAGCCTAACTCGCATGATTTTCAAATCAAAAATCGAACAAGTATGTTAATCTAACTCTCATATTGGTCAAAACTGTTTTAGTAGAAAACCAAAAACAAAAATGGTCAAAATGATGAACTAGGGGCACAGTTGAGTCAGGCTCCCTGTCTTTCCCCCGATTGTCAATACTTGCCAGAAGGGCACTCTATTCGCCAGAAGAAGAAGACACAACTGAAGCTGTCAGTAAAGGGCTGAAAGCTCTCAACAACCTCCAAGCAACGAGGTATCAAGCCAAGTGAAGCACAATTGGAATGGATCAAGATACTCCATCCGGAACATCGACTAGACGTCCCGGGAGGAAATAGCCGCGAGCTAATAGTGTTGGGCGTGAACCCACAACTTCCTATTCATCTACTAACCACCCTGGGGAGGATGGAAAATGAGAGATTAAAGAATAGAGAGGTGTAAGTCGAGAGAAAAGTGAGCAAAAGGGTTTTGAGAAAAAAACCGAGCCTGGGGGCCGAGTGATGTGAGAATCACAAATGAGAAAGGGTGGGAAATAATGCCTGAAAGAACTGGCTCCTCGTGATTTAAGGTTTCTCATTTTTGTAAACACGTCTGTATGTTGTGTCTTTTGTTTTGTTTACCTCAACTTTTGTTTTGAGTCTTTTCCGAGCGTGTCTCGTTGTGATTAGGTCATGTACTTTCTGTTTGAGTCTTTTTACTGTGTTCAGTTGTAGGCTCAATACCCCGGTTTGAAAAACCCTTTTTCAATTTCAAAAATTTTAATCATTCTGTGCTCAGAGTGCTGTGCCATTCTCCACATTTATGCGAAGCAAAAGAAGAAAGGGAAAATTTGGGGCATCTGAGTGTGCTTCAACTTCAGCCGATTCTACCTTTGTATTCCATCTTGTCAGATTGGACTGTTTGTTTAGGGTTTGCCGTGTGCAGAATAAACAGAATGGCCTGTATGCAGATTAATTCCCAGCAGAGTATGGGCCGAGTGTTCAGACTAAGCAGTGGGTTGTATGAGTTGTTTTGCCGTTGGCCGGTTCGTTACCTGGTTATTGCAATACAAATGTTTGACTTTCAGACAGGAGATCAATTCCATTTACATTGTTATGTGATGTGATGTAATGCAATGCGAAGCATGAAAATGTACCAAAATGTAACACTTTTTCAGATAAAAAGCTTTGTTTCATTTCATCATCTTTTTCAAGTACAAAGTTTTGGAGAAAACAAAACCTGCCTGCGGCAGTACAAGGTACTCTAGCTACCAGCAAAAAAAAAAAAGAAAAGTACAAAAACAAAAAGAAGAAAAGCAGCAAAAATCTGGATCAATGTCAAGCGGCCTCGAGCCTAAGGGTCTGTCCTCGTCCTCTTCCTGGACGAAGGTCCAGGAGCATCGTCATCAGCGCCGTCATTTGAGCCTGAGTCAGTGCCATCTCCGGTCTCCTCCTCCTCAGATGACTCTGCCTCCTGCTCCTTCCGCCTCGCCTTCGCCTCCTCTTCATCTCTCTCGGACTGGTGCCCGTGAGCTACTCCTCAATATGAGTGCGCCCCACTTTGGTGGGCGGGGTATACTCTGCCGTCTCGGTAGGAGCGGAAGGTCCAGCTAAAGCACCTCCTACAGTAGGAAGCTGGAAGGGAGGCTGAAAAGTACAAATGGCAAACGCATCAGTATGCTATAGAATGCAGTTGTATGAATACAGTGCGTGAATACTGTGAGCAGTGTATTAGTGCAGAATGCAGTGTATGATTACAGTGTATGAAGGCCGTGAGTAGTGCTGTGAACAGTCTGTGGGCTACAGTGTGTCAGACGCCGTGAGAGACGTGTATCAAGTGTTGAGTTGTGCATCAGATTATGTGAAACAGTTTATGTATGGTTTGAGACCGTGGTCAGAAGAACATACCGAAATACTGTAAATGGCCAAAAGGTCGAGGCTCTGCTGAAGCATCCCCATCACCGAAGCGGTCAACTCCAGGGACTAGCGAGTGTACTCGAAAGAAGCCTACAAAAGTGTTAGAAGTATCAGTTTTCTGTTGAATATCAAATGAATTGAAATGAAATGACTGTGCAGAATGCAAAATGCAGTAGTACATACCGGAGGCAAGCCATAGAACCCGACTAACTCATGATCAGCCGGAGGGGGAGCAATGGGAATCTGGTAAGTCGCCCCACCCCGCCCTCTGCACGTCATCGTCGTGGGCAGTGCTGGCCAACTAGCCCCCCGCCCTCTCCAAGCTCCACTCCTGCCGCGACCCGAGCCACCCTCGGTTGCCCCACTGCTCCGCCCCTGCTCCTGCTCCAGCTACCGGCGCCGCAGGCCTCTCTCTCTCTCTCTCGACGGCCACTGCTCAAAGGCCGCATGATATATGTCTGAACATACTCTGATAGTCGCCTATGCCTCTGAAGCGTATCGCATCCCAGCCGATCGTGTAGTCTCGCCATCTGCTCAGGGTGAACCTCTCGGTATCCCTCATATGCTCAGGAGGGTGAACCGGGACTATTTGCTCTGGCAAACCCAGGGTCTGGCGTAGGAAGCGCTCACCCAGGTACCAAGCCCGATAGACCGGGCCCTCCAGCAAGATCCTGAAGCGTGCAGTCTCCTCTGCACCAACGAATCGCTCCCGAATCACGGCCGGCAATGAAGCCCAAGGCTGCCAGGTGATCTGTAGATGACATGCAGTTTGTTATCTACTGTTATTGAAAATACAGTGTAAAGTGAAGCTTAAATAAACTCTAAAGATTGAGCATACCTCCGCGGGGGTAATGGTGTCGAAGTAACGGCGGAAGAATATGAACATCTCCCGGGGTCTCCGCACGCATCTCACATCGAAGCATCGGGAGAATGGCACGCCAAGAAGGGTCTCCACGTTTGGCACTGGGGCGAGTCTCGGAAAGTAGGCGTAGACCCACAACTGCAGAGTAAATATCAGTATGCTTATCAGATAAAGCAGGATACAGAATAAAGCAGAAATTGCAGAACCGTGTATTGTGCAGTGTATTGTGCAGAGTGTACAGTGTGTGTAGTGTACAATCAGTGTAAAACAGAGTATATGTGTGCCGTGTGTGCAGTATACAGTCAGCGTGAAGCAGACCGCAGTGTGTGTAGTGTACAGAGTACAGAAAATGTAAAACAGAAAAGTAAAGCAGAAAAGAAGATGTACCTCCCAAGCCCGCCAGTAGCCTCCAAGCAACTGCCTGCTGCAACGGGAGGCTGAGCTCATGTATCCGTACAGGGTGGCCAGGGCAACACCACCCCAGTCGTAGCACAAGATCCTGGTGACATCCACTAAAGCACTCAGCAAACAGAGAGGCACGGTGTTCGCCCGATCGGCGAAAATGGTAGTCCCCAGCAAAAACATCAGGAAACCGCGGGCGTACTGCTCTACCTCCTCCTGAGTCATCGGCGCCTCCTCAGCTAAAGCCGGCTGAGTCCGGAAATGGCTCTCGAACCATAAGTATCTGACGAAGCCGGGACGCGCAAGAGGCGGCATCTCGCCGAGCAAGTAAATCTAAACGGCCTCCCACTCATCCATATCGATGTCGAAGGGGATCGGATCACCCCCTACCCTGATGTCGGTGAGCATCGAAAGTCATAGGGAGTCATCGTCATCTCTCCTGCGGCAGAGAGGTGGAATGAGTCGGTGGTGTCCCACCACCTCTCCACCAAAGCGGCGAGAAGAGGCCTGCTCGCAGTAAGCCGGGAGAGTCCTTTGCAAAATGCGCCAAAGTCGGCCTGGTCTACGATGTGGCAGACCGCATCGGGCAACTCCATGTACCAATCTCTGGCGGCGACATTCCCATACCCCCGGAAGGCATGGGAATCTCCCTGTATTCAAAAGCAAACAATTGCGAAGCAATATAAAATGTACAATTTTGAAGAACAGTCAAAATTGATGCAGATATAGCGTGTGTGCATGTTTTCAAAATCAAACAAACATCGGGTGCCGGTGTGCTTGCAGTGAACTACAACATGTGACGTGTCAGTATGTTCGAGTGGTTCAGTATAGATATAGCGTGTCTGCGCGTTTTTCAAGTTCAAATAGACATCGGGTGCCAGTGTGCTCGCAGTAAACTACAGTGTATGATGTGTCAGTGCGTTTGAGTGGTTCAGGGCAAATACAGTATGTGTGCACGTGTTCAGATTCAAACAGATATCAAGTACAAGTGTGTTCACAGTCAACTACAGCACGCAGTGTATCGGTGTATCCGGGCTAAGCAGTTAAAGAACAGAATCAACTATGGCAGTTAAGTGTTCTACATTGCAGAAAATAAAACAGGGAATAATCTACCTCGGAAGCACCGTATGATAGATGTGACTCCGGCTCGCACAGGAGAAGCTCTGGAGCCACCGCCCTATCGAAACTCCGGAACTGGCGAAGTCCGTCGGGAGGCAGTATGTGAATCGACGGCCGGTAGGTCGCCGGGTCGAACGGGCGGACGCTCAAGGGCAAGAGCTCGGCCTCGGGATCCATCTCACGCTCCGGGGGAGTCCCGCCCTGTGGAAGATCGTCTGCCATCTCAGAGAGACTGTGAAAATGGCCGGAAGAGGGAAAACCGGGCGAGAATGCGAAAGGTCAACGGAAAGTCAACCCCGGGAGGACGGAAAATGGTCGGAAAAGCCAAAGTGCGAAAAAGGCACGAAGATCAAGAGGACTCGGGAAACAAGCCCCGAGTGGTGAAAATCGCAAAAGAAACACCGAAACGAAGTTTCCTTCGGTTCAAAATGTCCGAAACGGCGAGGTATTCATAAATCGAACGACGAACGAAACGAAACGCGGAAAACGAGAGAAAACAGTGGAATGAGAAAGAGAGAAAAATGCTCTAGAGAGAGAGGGGGAGGATTTTCGCACAAGTGGGAAGTGACAAAATAGGGTTTGAAGCCCTATTTTATAAGACCTAAGGCCAAAAGACCAAACTGTCCCGATTCAGGCAGATTTGGCCGGTCGGCTACACTGTTGGCCGGTGGTATATTTTTATGGCCGGTGGATGGCCGATGACCTCCTCTGATGGCCGGTGAGCCTCCTACAACCTTGTTTGGGTCAGATATGTGTTTTGGGGCCTCCATTTCTCAAATACAGTGCAAGAATAGTGCATTTCTGAAGCTCAACCGGACTCCGTTTCGACCTCAGACCGTGTCTTCTGTGCGTGGCACCTGAATACGGGTGCGGTGTATCCTTTTTGTATCCTTTTGTCTCTTTCAAGATTCAAAAGTTTCCCCCACATGCATTGTCTTGCATTTGCATACCTTGCTCGCATTGTTTTGCATTCAAAATCAGCGGTCTGGCGAGACCTTAAACACGTGCGGTCTGGCGAGACCTTAACTACGCTCGGTCTAGAAGACCTTAAATCCTCTGAAGGTGCAAGACCTTCAGTGTTTGTTAGGCATGATCCTTGTCGCGCATCGTCATGCGCACCTCGCATGCATATGTCCTGCATTCCGTTGTAAATATATTGCATTGTCATGCATTCCAAGCGACGTGCGTTGTCGCGTATTCAAAACCACGGTCTGGCAAGACCTTAAACACGCACGGTCTAGCGAGACCTTAAATACGCTCGGTCTAGGAGACCTTAAATCCGTCGGTCTGCATTGTCATGCATGATCCTCGTCACGCATTGCCATACGCACCTTACATTCATTGTCATGGATTTCAAGCCGCGCGTCGTCGCGCATTTCAAATTCACATGCATTGCCATGCATTTCAAGCAACTTGCGTTGTCGCGCATTCTAGACAACATGCATCATTTGCATTTCGAAAAAAAAAACAAAAACAACATTCATCATTTGCATTTCGAAAAAAAAAAACAAAAACAACATGCATCATTTGCATTTCGAAAGAAAAAAACAAAAACAACATGCATCATTTGCATTTCAAAAAAAAAACATGCATATGTCATGCACTGTAAATAGCATGCATTGTCATGCATCATTGTAAATAATGCATATGTCATACATTACATTGTAAAACATCCATATGTCATGTATTCACTGTAAATACTATTCCATACATTCATATTGTAAATATTGCATTATAGCTTGCATGCATTCACTGCATCACCGCCTCCATTTATGGCTTGCACCTTTCCATGTTGAGCTTGGTCTGGTATGTTGGTTTGAGGGTGACGGCACCGTATCTGTGTTAGACGCGGCTTGTATGTGTCCATGCCTTTCCTAGGCAAAATACGGTTTGGCCGCAGGCCTTATCCACTGCATCCATTGCATTCTCCCCAGCAGATCGCATTGTCATGCATCATTGTATATAGTACATTGTACATCCATTTCCATCCATTGCATATTGTATATATTGCATTGTAGCCTGCATGCATTCACTGCATCACCACCTCCATCTATGGCTTGCGCCTTTCCATGTTGAGCTTGGTCTGGTATGTGCCCATATCTTTCACGTCGAAGCACAGTTATGATATTATGTGTACGCACCTATTCCACGCTGGTATGTTGGTTTGAGGGTGACGGCACCGTATCTGTGTTAGACGCGGTTTGTATGTGTCCATGCCTTTCCTAGGCAAGATTTTGGTTTGGCTGCATACCATATCCATTGTATATATTACATTGTAGTGTAATTTTTGTATCCAGCAATAGGATCATTGGTCTTTCCTCAGCGGGTCATTTCCCCACTTATGTCATTCCACCCAATTACTTGTTCTTGTGTCCGTCTACATCACTCATAGTTCTACATGTGTACGCGCCTATTCCACGCTGGTATGTTGGTTTGAGGGTTGCGGCACCTTTTCTATGGTAGACGGACTTTGCATCTCCATCATCCTTTTGACATTTGTGTGGTTTTGAACCGCTCATGATTTGATCATGATTCAATTGCATTGCATTTTCATTTGCATTATTATACATAGTTTTGTATATATCGCATATCATTTTGCATTCATTTTGCATGTTATGCATGTTGCTCACGATATCTTACCTGTTAAGTTGCTTTCTTTTGCAGGCACGATATTGTATGTACGGTTTATTTGAAGCTGGTGCAACCAGACGACCCGCACAGGTATTGTATTCTCCGAGTGAGACATATCTACATCCTTTCTGCATTGTAGTGTAGTTAGATTTGTGTTTGCCAGCTTAAAACTGTCGCATGTTATGCTTCGTTACAGCTTTCTTTGCATGATCATAAGTTATGTTCGGCTTCTTGCATTGGCAGTTGCATTTTGCCCCTGCCTTCGGGCACATATCTTGTCGGTCTTGCATGTTTGTCTAAGTCTTCGGCCTTGTCAAAAATGGGTTCTCTCTGGGCTTTGACATTCACTCCCGTCATTCTTATGACTTTCGAGTTCTGTCAAAGAGGGGCAACTGTAGACACCCCATTTTTGACCGTCCTCAAGACTTGGACGTCTCCGCTTGAACACTCAATGATCATCCATGTTTGTGTTTGTCTTGAGTTCCCGGAGGTCTTGGCAACGCGTCTTGCCTCAGGATCTCTCGGCTCGACTGTTTTGTGTCTGGTTTTGCACCAAACACTTGTGCTTTGCCTTTGAGGGGTAGAGAATGGCTTGTTGACCATCCCCACACATCACCGGCCATGGCTTGAGGCCACCGACCATTGTTTTGTTGCCACCGGCCAAATGCTTGGCCGATCGGAACTCTTTGTGGTCAACTGACCATATATTTTGGCCAAATTGCATTTTTGGCCGGCCGACCACTGTGCATCTGCTTTTGCAGATATTTTTATGCCAGCTGTGCTAGCTGGCATACACCTTTGCTCCCCTCCATACACGTGTATGGAGGGATTTCCCTCTTGACTAGCTTACTTGAGAAGCTTTGCAAGAGGGATTGTCTATAAGAGGGAGCCTCTTCTCCCTCCATTAGGGTTACAAAATTTTTCAGAGGAGCTCTGATATTAGGGTTAGAGTTTGTATCTATTCCATCTCTATATCTCTCTCTTTTTGCCTTAAGTGTGTGTTTGGTCTTATTATTGCACACAAACACCCACCACTACACCTTACCTTGGCTACTGAGGTGCTAGGGAGCTGTTCTTGAAGTTCTTGACTGGTTTTGAGCTCAAAGAACATGCTGGAGCATTGTTTGTGAAGGAGGTCTACAAGGGTAACAATCTTACCCCTTTCCCCCCATTTTTGCATAGCTTTTTAACCTATCTTGCAACTATTTTTAGACTTTGTATATAACTAATAAAAGTTTTTTTTTTACTTGCTTAAAATAGTTGTTTAAGAGTGTTTTGTTGTTTGGGGTTGTTTCACCCCTCTTAGGGCTTGTTTAGCCCCATTTTGTGCTATTTTGGTTGAGCTCCGGGACCACCTTGTTTGTGCCTCCTCACCACTGAAATCTTGAGGGATTTCAGTGGTGAGGATGGTGCCTTAAGGTCCTAAGAAGGAGAGGGCCAGCCCCTCTCCTTGTTGTCTTCAATAATGGCCATTTAAGCCTCATTAGTGAGCACCTTATTTAAGTGTATGTTGGCCATGCCTTAACTATTTTTTTATGCTTATCTTGTCATGATATAGCATTGTTGTGAGTTGGTTTAGACACACCTTGCATGCCTTGCATACTTGTCTTGTAATGCCATGTTTTAGCCTTAACATGCCTTGTGCTTTGAGCCTTGTTTCTAGCATGTTTTTGGCTTAGTCTTGTGAAGCTTTTATGCTTGTTTTAGCATGCCAAAGGTCTGTTTTTGGTCATTTGGGTTGTCCATGCTTTGCTTTGTATAGCTACCATGTAACCTCTCTTATATGCCTTAAGCATTGACCCCTCTAGCATGCCATCCTTGCATCATTTCAGTGGTTTGGCACTACTTATAGCATCATTTCAGTCCTCATGGTATGCTTGTGTGCTTGCATTTGATGTCCCTTTAATGCTTTACAAGGTTGTCATCTTATGCTCCATGTGGACCTCTTTTCTATGCTTGCATGTTTAGACCACTTAGATGCCATCTAGGCGTGTCCTTAGCTTTGTTTAGGTCTGCCTTGACCTTTTTAAGTCTTTTTAGCTTTGTGAGGCTTGTTTGACTTAACCATGGTTTAAGCCCCTTAGGCTTTTCTTGAATCTTGGACCATTGTTGCATGTTTAGCTTGTCTTGTGTACTTGGTTTGGCACCTTTATAACATGATTTTTAGAGCTTTCTATGCATGCCATTTGTCCATGTTTGCATCCTCTTAAGTGTGCTTGAGAGTTGTTTCTATATGCCTAAGTGTTGGTCCTTGTGTGCATGCATGTTTGCATGTCATTTTGCCTTCATTCTTGAGCATGTTGGCCACTGTTTTGGGCTTAGTATAGAGCTGCTCAAATTAGTTTAAGTCCATAGTTCGCATGTTGTTGCATGCTCACCTTGTGTGTTGTTGCATACTTGTTTGTTGTCACATGTTTAGGTTGTTTAACATGTTTGCTCCATGTGTTGTGGCATGATTGAATGAAGTCACATGCTTGCTTGCATGCTTGAACATCCCCATTGCATTTGGCATACTTATTGGTTAGCATGATTGTCACATGCCTTGTATGCTTGTTCGCATTGCTCATGTTGCATACTAGCTCATATGTTGAGGTTGCATTGCATTGACATGCATGCTTAGCCTGTTGAATTGAGTATGATAGAGGTTGAGCTCCTTGCTTGTTTATGTGCATTTCATTTGAAATCAAAGTGCATAACTTGGTTTCTTGGGCCATCACGCATCGAAATGTGCGATTGGTAGTCCGAGAACCATGTCCCTTTGAGTCATAAACATGATAAGGGATGTGTTGGTGCACACATTTGCTTAGAATGTATTGCTATGCCTGGTTTTGCCCTTTGCTACTGTCAAAACAGGATTCTGCAGGAAGATTTGGCCGGCCGGCCAGCCATCTTTACAGCCGACCGACCAACAATTTGTGGCCGATATCTTAACCAGCGGCTGGTGATCATTTCCTTTGGCTGGTGACCATTTCCCTTGGCCGGTGGCATCCCACAGGGTTCATAGAGTGCACCTTGGGATTTGTGCAATGATCAGAGGAATAGAGCAGGGAAAACAGAGGCAACTTGTGCATGGCAATGGACTTCCGAGCAGAGCCAAGCACGCATTGCATTGGGCCCTCTTCCCGAGGCTGTTTACTGTTTTTATTAGATTAGTTAATTTGCTTAACTAGTTTAATTGGTCTGTAATATTTAATTAGCATATAGGTTAGTTAAATCTGTATTATTCTTTCGGTCCCTCCGAGCGAGGGCAAATTTGTAATAAGTGTGGGTGCGTGTGTGCGTGTCTTCCAACCCCCGCTTCTTTCTCCCTTTTACTTACCTGCTTTTGATGGTTAGTATTAGGACATGTTCAATTTAGCATCCTTATGCTATGCATACGTGCATCATTCATCAGTATTGCATGCACCGGGCTCGTCGCATCATGCTAACAGCATAGTATTCCAAATCTAACTTGAATACGTGCTACTTGTTGCACCCCACATGCCATCCTAGGATTAGCCGAGCCTATTCTAGTGACATTCTGCATGCGTTGCATTAGCCACTTAACATGGACTTGGATCATGCATGATTGCTAACATGTTCTTTGTTTTGGCTCGGAGTACGATATAAGTATTCATGCTTTAGCATCTTGCATGAGTGTGAATGTTAACATGACAGCATGCTTACCATGTGGCTAGATGCTTATTTGATTAACTACCTGAATGCCTGTGGGTGAAGGTTGGATTGTTTGAGTTGGAACAACTCGTTGAAATCCGTGTTTTAGCCTACTTGCGAGTAGCAAATTTCAAACCATCTTTCAAACGAGCGGATATGCAATGTTTTGTTCCAAATTAGGCGATCTAGTCTATACTTTTGTGTTGTGCGCATCACATAGTAAATCTTGGCTAATAACCGGAATAAGAGCACATAACGTTTTCAAAACAAGATATCATGGTTAGTAGAGGCCGATCTTCGGATCGAGTGAGAGGGGGTGCTCATAGCTGACCTTCCCCAATCGTACCCAAGTTCCCGAACCAAGGCAACTTTGGTGATGACGGACACGTGGCCTTAGGCAAACGAGTCAGGGTTTCCTAAATTCCCCCATTAAAAAATATTTAGGTGGCGACTCTGTATCTGGCAAAGCAGTCCATGTTTGGCACTTCTTTTCTAAAAATATGTTTTCTCAAAACCATTTGCCGGATTTGGACTCTTTGGTTCAGATTAGGAACCGTGACAAATCGAGTCCGAACTGTAGCACTGAGGCCTCACCCGGGGCGCGTCTACAGCCGCATATCGACGAGCTAGTGGACTTCACTACTGGGCATGCGCTACTCTCATTCATGGATGGGTTTTCTGGCTACAATCAGATTCTGATGGCACCCGAAGACCGGGAGAAGACCGCTTTCACCACCCCGTGGGGAACTTATTGTTATAGGGTGATGCCGTTTGGGCTGAAGAATGCTGGGGCTATGTATCAACGGGCTGCAACCACAATATTGCACGACATGATCCATAAAGAGGTTGAGGTGTACATGGATGACATGATTGTCAACTCCAAGGAAAGAGAGAGCCACTACACCGCCTTGCAGAAATTCTTCCAAAGGATCAGAGAGTATCGGTTGCGGCTGAATCCTCATAAATGTACCTTTGGTGTTACAGCAGGGAAAATGCTGGGGTTCTTGATCACATAGAGAGGTATCGAGGTCGACCCTTCCAAAATCAAGGCCATCTTGGAAATGCCACCACCAAGGACTACAAAGGAGGTGCGAGGCTTTCTGGATAAAGTGCAATTCATAAGACTGTTTATTTCGAAATTAACCTTGACTTGTGAACCACTCTTTGGTCTCCTGAAGAAAGGAAAGAAGTTCCAATGGGACGGCCGATGCCAAGCTGCTTTTGAACAGATCAAGCAATATTTACAAAACCCACCTGTGTTGTCACCACCTGAGCCGGGGAAACCGTTGATTCTATACCTTTCAGTGACAGAAACTACAATGGGCTGCATGCTTGCACAGGAGTCTGAGGACAAAGTGGAGAAGGCTATCTACTACCTGAGCAAGAAAATGCTGGATTACGAGACCCGCTACACTCCACTGGAGAAGGCTTGTCTGGCCTTGGAATGGGCTACCAAGAAGCTGCGGCACTACCTGTTAGCTCACTCTGTAATACTGGTTTCGAGATTAGATCCCATCAAATATCTCTTCAAGAAACCAGCACTTACGGGTAGGCTAGCATGTTGGTTGCTTCTGCTTTCCGAATTTGATCTGAAGTACATGACGCGTAAGTCAGTGAAAGGGAGAGCGGTAGCGGAGTTCCTAGCCAATCACCCAGTTGAAGGGGATGAAGCAGTTGAGTACTGTTTACCGATTAATGACTGATTAATTACCGCTAATTAAGACTGATAATGAATTGATCGGAATACTGAACCGACCGACTGAGATCTAAACTGAATTGACTGCCTGTATCTGTTTAATTTCATGCTTATCTGTTTGAGTATTTAATTATCTGTACAGTTTTTATGTCTAAACTGTAAATTGAAGGCCTTATTGGCGGCCGAATCAAAAATTGATCGATGATTGAGGATCGTTAGAATTTATATGATTTTATGGTGTATTTAATTGAAAACTGATTTGGTATGATTAAATTGGATTAAATTAGAATAAAATAGTGTTAAATTGCTTGGTTGACTTAATCACCAAATTGCCCTTGTTAGTGGGCCTTTGTTTATTAAAATATTTGAGCCTTATACACCTAGCCAACATTTTGCTCAGCTCATTTCTTGTTCTTGCCGACCTTTGAGAGAGTGAGAGAGAGAGTTGAGTTGTTCTTGTTGATTTGCTAGAGAACTTGGTAGAATTGAAGGAATTTTGCAACCTTAAACTTCTACACTTAGATTACAAGACCTAAAGTAGGAGAATCAACCTTTCATTGTTGTATTCAAGCTAATTTGTGCATGGTTCATGTTAGATTAAAGCCTCAAGCCATGAATTGGGGTTAAATTGTTGAATTAGAGCTTAATTGTTGCATGCATGTCTACATTGTTGCATTTTGAGTTTGATCACATGGAGTTTGGTACATGCATGCTCATATTATTGTTAGAATCCATGTTTTCATCTTGTCCTTGGAGGATTTGAGCTCATTAAAGCATGTTTTGAAGTTTTGAAATGATTTAAATTCTCGCATGTCATGATATAGCATGTTCATGAAAAATTGGGTTTGAAAATGGATTTAATTGAAACACCCTTGGGCCTTGATTTATCAAATTGATCTTTGAAACATGTAATATTAGGTGTTTATAAGTGTTTTCCAAGTTTTTAGCCCAAGAGGATCAAAAATTTGGCTTTTAAACTTGATTTTGAGCATAGGACTCAAATCTGGAATTTCCAGATTTTGAGCCTACGCTCGAGCGAGGAAGTCCACGCTCGAGCGTGCACTCTGTGATTCTGCCTTCCGCTCGAGCGAGAAAAGTTACGCTCGAGCGTGAAATGCGAGCATCCAGTACTTTGCATGTGTTCACAGTCCGCTCGAGCGAGGACCTGTGTCTTACGCTCGAGCGAGGGTCGAGCGTCCATCGGGCGTAAAATTGGAGCATCCAGCATTTTTACTGTAGCACACAGTCCGCTCGAGCGAAGGAATTGACGCTCGAGCGGAGCTCCTTTGTCTGCATGTCCGCTCGAGCGAAGAAACCTCGCTCGAGCGAGACCCCTTTTTTTAGCAAATTTTGTAAAGTGTTCAAAAGTGCATCTTTGCATCCTCTTTCCATCCTAGGCATTCCTAGGGCATATTTAAGGCATCTTAAAGAGGATATAGATGTAGAACCACACCGAGGCAAATTAGGGATTAAGTTATTATCTTTCCCAACTGTATAGCTTAGTGTGTGTTCAATCTGTAAACTGTGTAGGGTTGGCTTTCCGAGGAGACGCTCTAGTCCACTGTAGCCCAGAACTCTGTGAGTAACAATTGTGTAAAGATATGTTCAAAATGATTATCTTTTGAATACTGAACTGAACTGCTTACTGAACTGATATTGATTACTGAATGAATGTATGTCCTTTATTCCTGAACTGTACTGTGCCATCCTTAGCACCTACTGTTTACTGTTACTGTTACAGAGATCTCTGTCGGTTCCCTCGTGGAGCCACTACTGTTTACTGATTGATGGCCATCATTACTGTTCGGTCTTCAAGACCTACTGTTTACTGTTATGCTAATGGATGTACCACATATAACTGTTTACTGTACTGAACAACTGATCTACTGATTGAATTGAACTATTTTCATTACTGTAAGGACATTCATTCTAAACCTCTTTACGCATTATGTTATTCACTGGGCTTTAGCTCACTGCTCATATATATATGTAGGTGGTCAAGCACCGGATCAAAGCTAGAAGCGTCGGGGTAGATTCCTAGTTTTGTCAAGCCAACCAATGTGCCTCACTGCGAGGTTCCGAGCCTACCAAGCTTAGGCTATGGGGTGTTTTAGTATTCCCCCTTACTGTACTGTTTTATTTACTGTATAGACTGAATGTTTGCACTGTACTGTTTATCAGAGATTAAGTCCCTGTACTGACTGGTTGTATATATATGCATACTGTTTCGTACTGTTTTGCATATTTATATAAAAAATCTTTTTGGCATACAGACTGTCACAGCTCATTGGACATTGTTTATTTACTGTATTGGCTTCCGCCATGCCCCTGTACTCTGTTATACTGTATTACTGTTAAGCAGGCCTTCGGTAATCTAGGATTACTGGCCGGTTACGGTGCTAAACCCATAGGGGCGGGTTTGGGTCGTGATAAGTACCTATTCCCAGACGAGGCCATTCTACATGTCGAAGAAGAAACTTGGACGATGTGCTTTGACAAAGCGTCAAACCAATATGGGTATGGGATAGGGGTGTTGCTGATAGCACCCGATAATTCCCGCATACCCCTAGCATTCAAACTCCTGTTCAAAGTATCGAACAATGAGACAGAGTATGAGGCATGTATTGCTGGACTAGAAGCCGCCCTAGAACTAGGGGCAAAACGGTTGGATGTCATCGGGGACTCGAACCTTGTTGTATCTCAAGCTAAAGGAGATTGGAAAGTTAAAGAAGAAAAGATGAGAATCTATCACCAGTCCTTGGATGCTCTGATTCCTTGGTTTGAGAAACTGAATTTCGCTCATCTGTTGAGAGAGAACAACAGGTTCACTGATTCATTAGCAACTCTATCTTCTATGATAGACATCCCTTTCGGAGTCCGGATGTGTCCGATCATTATCGAACAGAAATTTGTGCCGACCTACGAGCTGATTGCTGCCATAGATGAGGTACAAGATGAGAATCCCTGGTATTACGATGTCTGGAACTTCTTGGAAAAAGAGGCGTATCCACCAGGGACAAATGCCAAAGATAAGAGGGCAATTCAAAGAATGGCTGCTCAGTTCATCGTCTGCGGGGGTAAACTGTATAAGAGAGGTCATCTCGGGATACATAGGCTGTGTGTTGATGTTAAAGAATCCAAGCGCCTGATGGAGGCCATCCATGGAGGAGAGTGCGGAGCGCACATGAACGGAGTGATGCTTGCTCGAAAGATCCTTAGACAAGGTTATTACTGGTCCACCATGGAGGAGGATTGTATTGGCTTTGTCTAGCGATGCCACAAATGTCAAATCCATGCAAACCGCATGAACATTCCGCCGTCGAAGCTGTACAACATGACTTCGCCATGGTTGTTTTCAGTCTGGAGGATTGATGTAATTGGAGCTGTCACTCCGAAGGGGTCCAATGGGCATGAGTATATTTTGGTAGCGATAGACTACTTCACGAAGTGGGTTGAGGCCCAATCTTACGCGGTGTTGAAGGCATCGCATGTTGCAAAGTTCATCAGGAACAACATCATCTGTCGCGACGGGGTCCCGAATGAGATTATTTTGGATAATGGTTCCCACTTCAAGAAGGAGGTGATCGACTTGTTGGAGAAATACAACGTGGCTTTTCATAAGTCATCTACATATCGGCTGCAAACCAACGGAGCAGTTGAGGCCGCCAACAAGAACATCAAGCACATTTTGCAGAAGATGGTGGAAACCTACAGGGACTTGCTAGATAAGCTGTCATTCGCTCTGTGGGGCTACCGAACTTCAATTCGAACTTCTATTGGGGCAACCCCGTATTCCTTGGCTTATGGGATGGAGGTTGTTCTACCTATCGAAGTTGAGGTTCCGTTATTACGGGTATTGGCTGAGTGTCAGATAGCTGAGGCAAATTGGCAGCAAAGCAGGTTCGAAGAACTTATGCTCTTTGATGAAAGAAGGCTGAAAGCACTGTATCATGTTCAGGGTTATCAACAAAGAATTGCCAGGGCTTTCAACAAGAAGGTTAAGTCCAGGAATTTGAAGGAAGGAGATCTAGTGCTCAAAGACAACCGAGTTCCCATCCACGACCCTGGGGGCAAGTTCAGACCCAATTGGACTGGTCCTTACGTCATCAAGTCTATCTGGTCGGGTGGAGCTGTAGTTCTGATGGACCTAGATGGCCTAGAGTTCTCTCAGCCGATCAACATGGACAAGTTGAAGAAATACTATCCCTGAGTGGCTCGCTAGGCCGAAAACCCGAAAGGGACCTAGGCAAAAGTTAGAGCATAAAAATTTTGAAATTATAAAAACTGCTCGCAAGGTTGAAAACCCAGAAAGGGCGGCCTTAGCAAAGTTAGAGCGCAAAAGGAGAGTGTTAATACACGAGTGAACCTGAACCGAACTACGTAAGGCTTGATTCCCATCTTTGGGATACGTAGGCAACTTCATTCTGAAGTCCAGCCATAAACACTTCCCCAATCAACTTTGTCCATGTGATCATGTTTGGTCATCTTTGTGTATTCTACATTCAAGAGCTCGGTTGTGATCTCCAGTGCAGTGTTATACAGACTAGGGGCAACTTTCCAGTTGATAGGATCCGGGGTTGTACATCTCAGTGATAGATCTCGAGTATGTCCAGTTTTGATCCATATCGAAAATGGTTTTGAAAAGTTTTAATAAAAGTTGATTTTGCTCAAATTAATCTTTTTACGACTTAGACCATTTTTGGACCAAACGGAAAATTTTCAGTACCCACAACCCTCAATTACATTGATTTCAGTACAGAGTTCTCCTACTCTTGAATACAATTGAAGTTGCTTTTTATTACATTCATAAAGAAAACTTGAAAGTACTGATAAAGCAATAAATTCGGGGCATGGATAAGTCAGGTGTTCTTGTGCCCCCTCCTAGAGCTGGTCGAAGCCTCTGATATCAAAGTAGGCCCAACTTGCGCCTTTTCATCAATCCAAGCTATGCACTCATCAGAGAGAGTACAACTAAAAGTGTGAGCGGGGGCCAGAAGCTCTCTCGTCCTCTATGCTATGGCATACCGAGCTAGCTGTGCGCCTCGGACTGAAATGCAGAGGGTACTCTATCCCTTCCTCCGGGCAAGTCTGATCATGCCCAAATTGGCGCCGGATACGAAATGGAAAGTAAGGACGCAGTGTTCAGGCTGTATCAACTGAATCCCGCTGCGACAGTCATGTGTTGTAGGGCTCATCGTTGGTAAATTGAGCCAAGGGCAGCGCCAAGCATGGCTAGCAAAAATGGAGAACTGACACATCCATTCGTACCACATATCCCTCATCAGGGCATCGACTAGACGTCGTCGGAAGAAATAGCCGCGAGTTGAATATGCTGGGCCTGAGTCCACAACTCTCTCACTTATCCATCCAGCCAACTATCTGTATCCAGTCAACCTATCTGGAGAGTGATGAGAATAGAGATTAAATAGATAGAGAGGTGTACGTGAGAGAGAGAAAAGTGAGAAAAGGGTTTTGAGAAAAAAAAAAAAAAGAGCCTGAGGGTCGAGTGATGTGAGAAATATATGTGAGATAAGGTGGGACACATTACCTGCAGCAGTAGTAGACTCCCCGCGAATCTAGTCGTCTCCCGGCGATGGAAGGTGTCCAAACCCATCAATGTCTCAACCAGTGTCATGGCAATGCAATTCTTGCCCTTTTTCAAGCCCTGGGCAACCTCGACCAAACGGATGCTAAACCCTCCAGAACCTGGGGCAAGCAAGAAATGTGACAACATGCACAAGCAAAGCGCATGTCGCCAAAAACCTGCCAGTCATGATCACCGCGGTCACCGGCATCAGAAACCCGATGAATCAAGCTGGGGATATCCAATACTCCATCGCAAGTCAATGACCGAGCGTCGTGCAAAGTGAGCCCACACATTCGTCTTGAGGCTTGGACGTGGCCAAAGCGGGATTATGGCAAGCTTCCATTAAAGCTTGGAAGTCTTCGAATGTGGGGCATACCTCTTGTCTGCCAAAGCTAAGACGTGAGTTTACCGAATTCAAAACCTTGCCACGGCATGAAGGAAATGAAAACGCAGCGGGGTACGGCTCAGCATGAATAATGCATTTATGCCGAAGCCTCGGAAATTCATCTTTTCCGAGTCATCCAAGGAAGCGATCCAATTTGTGAGATTTTGGACGAGAAATGCCTCCATTTGGTGCAAAACTGAGTTAGAATGAGGGAACCACGAAGCTGGAACCTTTATAGAGGATAAGGCACTGTTCAGAGGACATGTGGCAAGAATCTGGAGGTCCCCAGCATAACTGGTCGGCCGGCCAGTTTTTCTAGTCGGCCGGCAGTTTTTTCTGGTCGGCCAGCCATTTTTTCTGGTCGGCTAGCTACTTTTTTGGCCTACAGAACAAAAATTGGTCGGCCAACTACTTTTGGTGGTCGGCCATGAAGAGAAAGTGGTCTGCAGCCTTTTCCTTGTCTCCATAATAGAGTCTCTAGCTTTCCTGTGTGCTGAGAATGCTGAGGGTCTCAGTTTACCTCTATTTTGGATGTGTTCTGTTGCTTAGTTTGCCCAAAATGCATTTGCTTATCGAGTTGTTGCTCATTTGTTTATCGAGTTGTTGCTCATTTGTTTATCGAGTTGTTACTCTTTGGTTATCGAGTTGTTGTTCTTTGTTTATTGAGTTGTTGCTCTTTGCTTATCGAGTTGTAAACTTGTTAGAGTCTTGTTGTTGCTTATTGAGTTGAGTTGTTTAGATTGTTGCGTTGGTTCAATACCTGACTTGGCAATACATCGATGTTCAATTTCCATTCAGTTTCACTTTTGTGCAAAATGATGTGATGCGCTGCATAGAATACAAATACAACACTTTTTGAACAAAAAAGTCGTTTTCATTCCATCATGGTTTCTTTTTACAACATTTTACAACAGGGTACAAGTTTTAAAGAAAATAAAACTGCCTAAGCTGTACAATGTGCTACAACTACATGTAAAAAGAAAAATAAAGCAAGAACATCTGCATCAATGCTATCAAGCTCAAGACCGAGAGGCCATCTTCGCCCTCTTCGGCTAAGCAGCCTCTGCGCCACCATCTTTTGAATCGGGCTGCCATCCTTGGAATCCTCCTCGGCGTTGCCTCCGTCCTCAGAACCGGAACCAGAGTCATCTCTGTCTGCGGATGTCTCCAACTGAGGATGTGCTGACTCCTCCTCCTCGCTGGACTCATCATCCTATCTAGCAGGCTCTCGACGCCTCCCTCGGCCGCGAGTCGAGACTCCTCTCCCAACTGCTCAAGAAGGCCTGGATGGCCCGGGCTGTACAGTGTGACCTGAAAAGACAGTTAGAATACATCAGCCAAAGTATGTATATCAGGTGCAAGAATGATGCATAAAGTGAGTGCATGTAGATATAGTTTGTGAATGTGTTGTGACAGATGTGCTCTACACATGCAGTGAATCAATGTAGTGAGATGTTCAGTTTTTGGTATGTCATCAGAAGTATGATAAATGCAAGGAAACTAGAAAATACCGGGATACTATAGGAGTGCAGCAGCGTCTCTCCCTCCGCAAGACCATGCTCTCGAGCGAGGCCACCACCCCGAGTAACCCCTCAGTATACTCTCTAGGAGGCTGCAGATGCAAGTTTAATTCATCAATGAATGAATGAATGTCTAATATCTGAATGATAAATGAAAACTGTGGAGGATACCGATGGTGAGTCAGGGTCACTGACATATCAATGATCGGGCAATGGAGGCTCCAATGGAATCTGGTAAGATGTCCCATACTGCCAACCTGTCAGCACAGTCGGAAGATCTGGCCACCTAGCGTACTGGCAAGTCAAGGGCATCTCTCTAGCCCTGCTAGTGGAAGGGACGTCTGCAACTCGAGTGCGGCTCGACGACGGCATACCTGCAGCTCTCCTCGTAGGGGTACGGACACCTGTCAGTGGAGGCATCAGGTATGTATAGCGATATGTCGCGTACTCCCCCTCCTCTAAGAAAAGAACTACGTCAACACCCAACATAAGGTCGTCGACCTCCTGGGGAGTGAGACTCTCTGTGGACCGCATGTCCAGTGGAGGTGGTGAGGGGATCTCCTGATCGGGGTTGCCCATCGTCTGGCGCATGAAGCGATCCCCGAAAAACCAAGCTCTGCCGACTGGTCCCTCAAATAAAACCCTGTATCGGGAGGTGCCCCATGCCCCAACGAACTGGAACCAAGCATACCCTGATATGGCTATCCATGGCTGCCAAGTGATCTGTGGATAGCAAGTGCATAAACTAATTAGATGTCATAAATATGCAAGATGAATCAAAGCTGAAAGCATGAAGAACTGAGAGTTATAGATTACCTCCGTCGCCCATACGGTGTCAAAGACCTGCCTGAGGTATAGCAGAGTCTCCTGGGGCCTGGGCCGGCACCGACCCTCAAATTTGCGTGAATAAGAGATCTCGAGAGGTGCCTCAACCTCGAGCTCAGGGGCGAGCGTCGGGAAGTATGCGTAAACCCACAACTGTGAAAGGCAAGACAGTGGCTGTCAGAATACATAATGTATAGAAAATGCAGAATGCTGAGTGGAGAATGTGAATACAGAATCTATAGAAAATGCAGAATACTGAGTGCAGAATACGAATATAGAATGTACAGAAAATGCAGAATGCTGAGTGCGGAATGCAAAGTACAGAATGTAATATGTGCCGTGTGCAGTGTACAGATAATGAAAAGCAAAAATGTAAATCAAGATGGCAGAATGTACCTTCCAAGCTCGCCAGTAGCCACCTACTATGGTCCCCCGCTCGCGAGAGGTCGCGCTCATGTAACAGTAAAGGGTAGCAAGGCCAGCACCACCCCAATCAAAGAGCCGGACCTGTGATAGGTCCACCAGAGCACCGAGAAGATAAAGCCCGACCGTGTTCCCCCTGTCGGAGAACAAAGTGGTCCCGAGAATGAACATCAAAAATCCCCGGGCATACTGCTGTATGGCCTCAAAAGTCTCAGGCGTAGTCCTCCAGTACTGCTCAGCGAACCAGATGTACCTGACCCTGCCCGATGATCTGTCGATCGGCGGATGGGCTCCGAGCAGATAAGTCCAAGCCGCCTCCCACTCACTCATATCGGTATCGTATGGATCGGCCGGCCTACCTATCAGGCCCGTCAGCATAGAGAAGTCATACGCGGTCATCGTCATGCCCCGGTGGCAGTGGCCGCGAGTCATAGTTCATCCATATCACTCACCCCGGATGGAAGATGAAGAGAAGGAGTGTCCCACCATCTCTCTACTAATGCACCTAAAAGGGTCCTGCTCGCCGGATGACGCGACAACTCCATACAAAACGGGCCAAATCCCGCCTCATCAACGATGTGTTGAACAACATCTGGGAGCTCCATGTACCACTCCCTCGCGATGATAGATCCATAACCCCGTGTGAAACGGGAAGATACCTGCATTCAGAATGAACAGATGTATTCAGTTGCAAAATAAACAATGTTATGTAATGAGCTGTGTGCAAATTAAAAAGAATACTGTGTTATGAGCCGTGTGTTCAGATTGAGCAGTGTTGTGTTATGAGCTGTGCGCAAATTAAAAATAATACTGTGTTATGAGCCGTGTGTTCAGATTGAGCAGTGTTGTGTTATGAGCTGTGTGCAAATTAAAAGGAATACTGTGTTATGAGCCGTGTGTTCAGATTGAGCAGTGTTGTGTTATAAGTTGTGTGCAAATTAAAAAAGAATACTGTGTTATGAGCCGTGTGTTCAGATTGAGCAGTGTTGTATTATGAGTTGTGTGCAAATTAAAAAGAATATTGTGTTATGAGCTGTGTGCAAATTAAAAAAAAAAAACTGCGTTATGAACTGTGTGTTCAGATTGAGCAAAAACTGCATTATGAACTGTGTGTTCAGATTGAGCAAAAACTGCGTTATGAACTGCGTGTTCAAATTGAGCAAAAACTGCGTTATGAACTGCGTGTTCAAATTGAGCAAAAACTGCGTTATGAATTGTGTGTTCAGATTGAGCAAAAACTGCGTTATGAACTGCGTATTCAGATTGAGCAAAAACTGCATTATGAACTGTGTTCAGATTGAGCAAAAACTGTGTTATGAACTATATGTTCAGATTAAGCAAATGCTACGTTATGAACTTTGTGTTCAGATTGAGCAGAATACTGTGTTATGAACTACGCGTTCAGAGTGAACAGTGTGCTATGTAATAAGCTGTGTGCCTAAATGAGCTGTGTGCCCAAATGTGCTGTGTGCCCGAAATGAGCTGTGTGCCCGAATGAGCTGTGTGCCCAAAATGAGCTATGTGCTCAAATGTGCTGTGTGCCCGAAAAGAGCTGTGTGCCCAAATGTGTTGTGTGCCCGAAATGAGCTGTGTGCCCAAAATGAGCTGTGTGCCCAAATGAGCTGTGTGCCACGTGTGAGCTGTGTGCCGAATGAGCAGAAGTACTGTGTATGTGAATGTGTTTAGAACG
>JAPPVO010004337.1:0-41852 GCA_030407325.1 Camellia japonica | reverse complement strand
TTATGTTTTTAGATCGATTGTTTATGTTTTATGTTTTCATTATGTCAACTCTGAAATGTGATTGTTCATGTCATCTGTTTTTGTTCTGTTTCATCTCAGACTGAGTTTCTCTGTTTTTTTTTCTGTTTTTATTTTTGTTTTTAGATCGATTGTTTATTTTTTTTTTCTGTTTGTATTTCTATTTTCTATTTTCTATTTTTATTTTATTTTTCTGATTTCATCTCTGTTTTGTATTTCTATTTTCTGTTGTTTGTAACCATTGATGCACAATCTATTTTCTATTGTTTTTAGATCGATAGTGTTGCTTTGAGACAACTTACCAAGAACTGATCCATTTGAACCCATGATTTATAGCTTGGATTATTAACCTGTTTATGAGTTTTCTTATCAGCAGTCTTTCTTGAGGGTGCAACAATTGTGCCATCTATGATAGCCAAACAGGTCATTGCAAATCAGGATCAATGTAAATTGGTCTCTCCATAACAGAATATTTTTTAATCAAATTTTAACATATACAATTTACTTGGAATGGATGTTGTTTTTACTTGTAATTGTTTACAGGTTTACAGGAATGGAGTTGCTATTGGAATGGAAATGCTAGTGGAATGCATGTTTACTTATATAATATTGTTTACAGGTTTTCAAATAGGATGTTTACTTATATAATATTGTTTACAGGTTTATCACTCAGATTATATTGTTTACAGGTTTATCACTCAAATGAAAATGTATGTCTATATTTTTTTTTGTTATTTAATTATTTGAATCCGTGGTCCTAAACCGATCCAATCCGTGTTTCAACGGATTGGTTCGGATTGGTTCCACAATGTAAACAGATTGGATTGGTTTTAATTTTTCAGGAACCGTAGATAACGGATTGGTCCTGGTTTTCTCCCAATCCGGACCAATCCGGTCCATGCTCACCCCTATGGATTGGTGCCCACTTTTCAAAGACAAAATAAAAATTTAAGATTTTTTTTGAATAAAATTTTAACTAAATAAAGTGTTTCACTAATTTATAATATTTATGGGCTTATATTATATTTTTATAATCCTTTAGGGGACTAAATAAGTTTTAATTAAATACTTTAGGGACTTAATGGATTCAATCGATAGTTTAGGGACTAAATAGATTTTGATTTATATACTTTAGGAACCTAATAGTAGGAATGACAACGGGCTGGGGCGGGGTTGGGGATCACACTCTCTGTCCCCGATCCCCGATGGTAGAAATTCCCCTGTCCTTGGCCCTAATCCCAATAGGAAACCTATCACCACTCCCGCCCTCTCGCCCCCTAACGGGGATTGGGTTTCCTTGACCCTGAAAATTCCTCGGCCAAAAAAAAAAAAAAAAACAACAGCAACAACAGTGGGAAGAATCACCCCTTCCCAAAAAAAAAGAAGTAACAGGGGAAAAAATCAAATGGTAAAAGCATTGCAAGTATAAGCACTGCAAAAATAAATAAATAAATAAAATACAATGATTTGTTCAGATTAACACCATCAAAATTAATATATATATACCAGTTAATCTCATTCTATCTACCAGTCAATTTTGCTTGTTCTTCATCTCTAACTACCAGTTATTAACAAAACCCAGAAGCCAACCCAGAACAACAAAAAAGCTAATTAACAAAACCCAAGAATCAAAATCAACTATATATATATATATCAACAACATCAAGATCTTGCAATTTGTTTCATCTCATCATCATCAACGTCAACAACAACAACAACTACAAAACTCAGATCTAGAGAGAGAGAGAAAGACATTCTAGGAATGGCAACTTCCAAAAGGGGTTGTTTGTATATGATGATTATAAAGAAACTCAGAGAGAGAAAGAGACATTCTAAGACCAATATAAAACAACACACACACAAACAGCCCCCTTGGGACCAAAAACACAAACATGCTAAAACTTCTAACTTCTTCGAAGCCAAAGACACCACTTTCGAACATCCACAGGGCTTGAAACTCTCTTGAAGAATGAATTCTTGGCAAGAACAGTAAAACGAGAAAGCTTAAAAAGGCTTTTTTCTTTGTAGATCTCTACGTTGCGAAAGACCAAAGACACCACTTTCTTTGTAAATCTCTACAGTGGAGGGAAAGAGATTGGCAGTTAGGGAGAGGAGGACAGTGGCGGAAGATGAAGGCTTTTAGAGAGAGAAACCGAGAGAAAGATGAGAGGTGGTGTGTGTCACGACCCAAACCCGCCCCTATGGGTTTGGCACCGTAACCGGCCTAATCTGAGATTACCGAAGGCCTGCTTAACAGTAATACAGTAATACAGAGTACAGGGGCATGGCGGAAGCCAATACAGTAAATAAACAATGTCCAATGAGCTGTGACAGTCTGTATGCAAAAAGATTTTTCACACATATGTGCAGTCCGTGGCAAAACAGTATATACATTATATACAATCATACAGTACAGGGACCTAATCCCTAGTAACAGTACAGTACTATCAGTCTATACGGCCATTACAAAAACAGAACAGAAGGGGGAAAACTAAAACACCCCATAGCCTTTACTAGACAGGCTCGGAACCTCGCAGTGAGGCACAGTAGTTGGCTTGACAAAACTGGAGTTCACCCCGACGCTCCTAGCCGCGGTCTGGTGCCTGAACACTTATATATATATATATATATATGAGCAGTGAGCTAAAGCCCAGTGAATAACATAAAGCGTAAAGGGGTTTAGAATGAATGTCCTTACAGTAATGAAAACAGTTCATTTCAATCAGTATATCAGTTGTTCAGTACAGTAAACAGTCATATGTGGTACATCCATTAGCGTAATAGTAAACAGTAGGTCTTAAAAGATCGAACAGTCATTGATGGCCATCAAATAGTGGTGGTTCCAACAAGGGAACCGACAGAGATCTTTGTAACAGTAACAGTCAGTCACAGTAGTTGCTAAGGATGCCACAATACAGTTCAGAATATAGGATATACATTCGTTCAATTAACAGTATCAGTTCAGAAAGCAGTACAGTTCAATTGTTCAGAAGATAATCATTTTGAACATATCTTTACACAGTTGTTACTCACAGAGTTCTGGGCTACAGTAGGCTAGAGCGTCTCCTCGGAAGCCAATCCTACACAGTTAACAGATCGAACACACACTAAGCTATATAGTTGGGAAAGATAATAACTTAATCCCTAATTGCCTCAGTGTGTTCTACATCTATATCCTCATTAAAATGTCTTAAACTAGGCCTAAGAATACCTAGGATGGGATGAGGATGCAAAGATGTGCACAGAAAATAGTTTCAGAATTTTCAGAAAAACAGAGTCCCGCTCGAGCGCAGGTTTATCCGCTCGAGCGAACTTGCAACAAAGGTCTCCGCTTGAGCGTAAACTTCCCGCTCGAGCGGACCAAAAAGTACTAGATACTTAAAAATCACGCTCGATTGGGCGCTCGATATCCGCTCGAGCGCAAGACACAAGCCCGCTCGAGCGCTAACTACCCCGCTCGAGCGGACTGCAAAACAGTGCAAAGTACTGGGTGCTCGAATTCCCCGCTCGAGCGCCACTTTCCCGCTCGAGCGGAAGTGCAAAATCTGGAAAACCCAGATTGCACCTTCAAGCCAAAAACCAAGTTTAAATGCACTAAATTTGATCCTCTTGTGCCAAATTTCTGGAAAACATTTGTAAACACATAGAATAACATGATTCAAAGCTTAATTTGTGAAATCAAAGCCCAAGGGTGTTTAATTCAAACCCAATTTCAAACCAATTTTCATGAACATGAAGAACATGCAAACATGCATGAATTTAACTCAATTCAAAGCTTTAAATATAAGCTCAAGTGAGCTCATTCTTTTCAAAACAAGATGAAATCATGGACTTTAGCATGAACATGGACATGCATGTGAGATTTCATGAACATTAACTTCAAAACTCTTCAATGCACACATGCATGCAACAATTAAGCCTTAATTCAACAATTTAACTCCAATTTATGGCCTAAGGCTCTCATCTACCATGAACTATGCACAAACTAACTTAGAGATAACAATAAGAAGATGAAGTTCTACCTTAAGTCTAGTAGTTCAAGTGTAGAAGCTTAGATATGGAAACCAACCTCCAATTCCTTCAATTTCCAAGCGATTCACAAACAAAATTGAGATGAACTCAACTCCTCTAGTCTCTCTCTCTCTAAGGTCGGCAATCACAAGGAATAGGCTGAGGAAATGGTTTGTTTCAAGTGTAATGAGACCCCATAAATTAATAAACAAAGGCCCACTAGATGGCAATATGGTAAATAAGGCAACTCTATTAATTTGGCTTAAATTAATCTAGTTTAATCGTACCAAATCGACTTTCAGATAAATATACCATTAAATCGCATAACTTCTAACGATCCCAAAACACTAATCAATTTCCGGTTCGGCCGCCGATAAGGCCTTCAATTTGCAGTTTAAACATAAAGACACGAACAGATAATTAAACAGGCAACAGATAGAAATGCAATTCAAATAGATACCCTCAATCAATTCGGTTTCAGTTTCCAGTCAGTCAGTTCAGTATTTCAATCAGTTCCATTACTTATCATAATCAGTCACAGTTTAGCAATATTCGGTAGTTAATCGGTAAACAGTGACGAGGGTTGTTACAGTCTCCCCTCCTTAAAAAGAGTTTAGTCCTCTAAACTCGAGTTACCTTTGTTCTGGAAGAAAACAGGATTCAGTGGGAACAATTCAGGATATCTTTTCGCTATGTCATCTTCCCTTTCCCAGGTAGCATACACGCCACCGTGGTTTTGCCAATCAACTTTCACTAACGGGATCTCTTTGTTTCTTAACTTCTTGATCCATCTGTTTACAATCTGTATGGGCCGTTCCTCGTAAGTGTAGTCATCACTCAGCACTACACAAGTAGGCTCTATCACATGGAAAGGATCCCGGAGGTAATCCCTCAACATAGAAATGTGGAAGACGTCATGCATATGGTCCATTTCAGGAGGAAGCGCAACTTGATACGCCACCGGATTAATTTTCTCAATAACCTCATACGGTCCGACATATCTTGGCGCTAACTTGCCTTTGACTCCAAAACGAGTCTGGCCTTTCATCGGTGTCACTTTCACAAAAACGTGATCACCCACTTCATATTCTCTGTCTCGCCTTCTGACATCTGTATAACTTTTCAGTCGGCTCTGTGCAGTTTTCAGTCTCTGTTGTATCAGTTTCACTTTCTCAGTTGTTTTATATACAATCTCGGGCCCAAGCAAAGGCCCATCTCCAACTTCTGCCCAGCAAATCGGAGATCTACATTTTCTGCCATACAATGCCTCGAAAGGTGCCATTCCGATACTTGAATGATAACTGTTGTTGTAGGCGAACTCAGCCAATGGCAAATGGCTTTCCCAGTTTCCCTGAAAATCAAGGACACACATTCTCAGTAAATCCTCCAGAGTCTGAATGGTCCTTTCTGACTGGCCATCTGTCTGAGGATGATAGGCACTACTCAGTCTCAATTCAGTACCCAGTGCAGTCTGTAGGCTTTGCCAGAATCTCGATGTAAACTTTGAATCCCTGTCGAAAACTATAGACACAGGCACTCCATGCAGTCTAATAATTTCATCAATATAGAGTATAGCCAATTTGTCCGCATTATAAATTGTCTTGACAGGTAAGAAGTGTGCAGATTTAGTCAATCTATCAACAATAACCCAAATTGAGTCCATACCTTTTCTGGAGCGAGGCAATCCAATGATAAAATCCATAGTAATATGTTCCCATTTCCACTCCGGTATGGGTAAGGGTTGCAGTAAGCCTGCGGGTCGCTGATGTTCTGCTTTGACTTGTTGGCAATGAAGACATTTCGATACAAAATCGGCAATTTCTTTCTTCATTCCCGGCCACCAGAAATTCTGTTTCAGATCTTGGTACATTTTCGTATTCCCTAGATAGATAGAAAATTTTGAATTGTGGCCCTCTTGCAGAACTCTTCTTTTCAATTCAGAATCATTCGGTATACACAGTCTTCCTTGAAATTTCAGTACATTGTTTTCAAATTTGAAACCCGATCTCGGTTTAGATTCTCTTTTTTCGATGATCTTCTTCAAGAAGTCATCCGTTTGCTGTTTCTTTTTAATTTCTTCGATCAATGCCGGTTGAGCAAAATAGCAGCTATTGTTCCACCCTGTTCTCTCAAAACAACTTCAATTTCATATTTTTCAAGATCACAAAGCAACTCTTTCTGTCCAATGAGCAAACAAGCTAAATTTGCAATCGACTTCTGGCTCAGTGCATCGGCAGCAGTGTTGGCTTTCCCCAGATGGTACAAAATCTGTAGGTCATAATCTTTGATCAATTCTAGCCATCTCCGCTACCTCATATTCAGTTCTTTCTGAGTGAAGAAATACTTCAGACTCTTGTGGTCGGTATATACTTCACATGTCGCCCCATACAGATAGTGACGCCAGATTTTCAGTGCAAACACTACTGCAGTAAGTTCCAGATCATGGGTTGGGTAGTTCTTTTCATGTGGTCTCAGTTGTTGGGAAGCATAAGCAATAACTCTCCCATTCTGCATTAAAACACACCCCAAACCCTTATGAGAAGCATTACTAAATACAGTATAACCATCCGTACTTGAAGGTAAGGTAAGAACTGGTGCAGTCACGAGTCGAGTTTTCAACTCTTGGAATGCGGATTCCCTTTGGTCAGTCCAGTCAAATGATATCCCCTTCTGAGTTAATTGAGTCAACGGTAAGGCAATTTTGGAGAAGTCTTTGACAAATCTTCTGTAATATCCAGCCAAACCCAAAAAGCTTCGGACTTCTGTCACATTTGTTGGTCTAGGCCAGTTTACTACAGCTTCAATTTTCTGCGGATCAATAGAAATTCCATCTTTGCTAACAACATGCCCCAAAAACATAACATGATCAAGCCAGAATTCACATTTAGAGAGTTTAGCATAAAGTTTCTATTCTCTTAAGGTCTGTAGGGCAAGTCTCAGATGGTTTCATGTTCTTCTACACTCTTTGAATAAATCAGAATGTCATCTAAATACAACAATAAAGTCATTAAGGTATGGTTTAAAGATTCTGTTCATGAGGTCCATAAATGCAGCAGGTGCATTGGTAACTCCGAAAGGCATAACTAGAAATTCGTAATGTCCATACCTCGTTCGAAAAGCAGTTTTATCAATGTCTTCTGGTTTAACTTTCAACTGATGATATCCAGATCTGAGATCGATCTTAGAAAACACTTGAGCACCCTGTAACTGATCAAATAAGTCATCAATTCGAGGCAATGGGTATTTATTTTTCACAGTTACCTTGTTCAGTTCACGGTAATCAATGCACAGTCTCAGTGAGCCGTCTTTCTTTTTCACAAACAAGACAGGTGCGCCCTACGATGAAGTACTGGGCCTGATAAACTTCTTATCTAACAGTTCTTGTAGTTGCACTTTCAATTCCTTCAGTTCAGTCGAAGCCATTCTGTATGGAGCTTTGGATACTGGCTGTGTTCCCGGAATCACATCAACGGTGAACTCAATCTCTCTGTCCATCAAATCCCCTGGCAATCATCTGGGAATTCTCTGACTATAGGAATACAGTTCACATCAGTTTTAACATTATCATCAGTAGATACAGTCAATACAGAACACAGATATCCTTTACACCCCTTTCTAATCAATTTAACGGCTTTCACAGACGAAATCAAATATGGAGGAGGTACTACTCCGACCCCATTAAACACAAACTCGGGTAAACCAGGTGGACGGAAAACAACTTGCTTGGTCACACAGTCAATGGTAGCATGATATTTTTGTAACCAGTTCATCCATAATATTACATCGAAATGATCAATGTTCAATGGCAGTAAATCAATAAACAGATACATATCCCCAACAACAATCTCACAAGCAGGATACATATATGCACATGTCATGGATCCCCCAATAGGTGATGATACAGCTAACAGATAATTCATAGGTTCTAAGGGTCTATTCAATTTCTGTGAAAAAGCATGCGATACATATGAGTGTGTAGACCCCGAATCAATCAGTACATATGCATTTTGAGTACAAATAGAGAGGATACCTGACACAACGGTCTCAGTATTTTGTACGTCTCTCGTACTAGGGCGAAGACTCGGCCCTGCCTCATAGGTTTTTCCCGGTAGCTTTGGGGTTCGATTTTGGTGCAACAGTTTGCTGTTGCGCTTGGTGCAGCTTTACTATTGGTCTGCGGAGCAGAGGGTAGTCTTTAACCATGTGGCCCACCTTGCCACACCTGTAACAGGCTCCAGATATTTTGTAACAAACCCTTTTATGCTTCCTGCCACATTCAGAACAGGGTGGGATGAAACCACTCCCTTGGCTGGGTTAGTTGTTGACCCCGTATTCTGTTTCTTGTTCAATGGGTTATGCTTGCCTTTCTTGAACTTAAAACCCTGCCTTTTACTACGCCATTCAGATGCCGGCGTTTCAGATTGTTTCACAACTTCGATGTTCGACTCAGCCATCAATGCTCGGTCGAGAACACCTACATAGGTCGGTAGCTTTAAAACACTTATTCTGTCGAGTATTGCGACATTAAGGCCGCCTTCAAATTTTCTGGCCTTCTTGTTTCATATTCAGCAACGGACATCGTGCCCTGTCTCAGTTGTTCGAATTCAGTCACTTTCCTATCCCTGACACATTGGGGGAAATACTTTTCAAAGATTACAGTGTTGGTGTCACGGATCAGCATCCACCACCTTCTGGCCTCTTCTTGGAAGGTGAAGGTAGCTAACAATACTTTATTTGCTTCCAAGCACGGAAACACTTCAAATAACTTTTCTGTTTCAAGGACCCATGCTTCAGCTTTTAGCGGTTCCAGGTCTCCCTGAAAGGATGGCGGTTTCATTTTGCTGAACTTCTGGGTAAGAGCAATTATGTCCCCATCATTCACATTAACATTCTGTTCCGGCTGTACCGGAGGAGGAGGTGGGGGCTGTTGATTCTGTTGTTGCTCTAATCTTGTAGTTATTAGTTCCATCATTCTTTCCATTCTTGCCATTCTTGCCTCAGTGGATGAGGATTCAGATTCATTTGCAGTTCTTGTATTATACATTTCACTATAAGCAGTGGTAGCAATTATAACATAAACAGTTGCATACTTAAACAGTTTAACACATTAGCATATATTCAGTCATGTCATAATCACACACTTTTCATGCTCATGAAATGCCCTAATCACTTTTCTAGGACATCCTATAGCTCATTTGGACACGTGTGTGCAGAATAACTCGTGGTTAAGTATTGCTCTGATACCACTCTGTCACGACCCAAACCCGCCCCTATGGGTTTAGCACCGTAACCGGCCAGTAATCTGAGATTACCGAAGGCCTGCTTAACAGTAATACAGAGTACAGGGGCATGGCGGAAGCCAATACAGTAAATAAACAATGTCCAATGAGCTGTGACAGTCTGTATGCAAAAAGATTTTTCACACATATGTGCAGTCCGTGGCAAAACAGTATATACATTATATACAATCATACAGTACAGGGACCTAATCCCTAGTAACAGTACAGTACTATCAGTCTATACGCCATTACAAAAACAGAACAGAAGGGGGAAAACTAAAACACCCCATAGCTTTACTAGACAGGCTCGGAACCTCGCAGTGAGGCACAGTAGTTGGCTTGACAAAACTGGAGTTCACCCCGACGCTCCTAGCCGCGGTCTGGTGCCTGAACACTTATATATATATATGAGCAGTGAGCTAAAGCCCAGTGAATAACATAAAGCGTAAAGGGGTTTAGAATGAATGTCCTTACAGTAATGAAAACAGTTCATTTCAATCAGTATATCAGTTGTTCAGTACAGTAAACAGTCATATGTGGTACATCCATTAGCGTAATAGTAAACAGTAGGTCTTAAAAGACCGAACAGTCATTGATGGCCATCAAACAGTGGTGGTTCCAACAAGGGAACCGACAGAGATCTTTGTAACAGTAACAGTCAGTCACAGTAGTTGCTAAGGATGCCACAATACAGTTCAGAATATAGGATATACATTCGTTCAATTAACAGTATCAGTTCAGAAAGCAGTACAGTTCAATTGTTCAGAGGATAATCATTTTGAACATATCTTTACACAGTTGTTACTCACAGAGTTCTGGGCTACAGTAGGCTAGAGCGTCTCCTCGGAAGCCAATCCTACACAGTTAACAGATGGAACACACACTAAGCTATACAGTTAGGAAAGATAATAACTTAATCCCTAATTGCCTCAGTGTGTTCTACATCTATATCCTCATTAAAATGTCTTAAACTAGGCCTAAGAATGCCTAGGATGGGATGAGGATGCAAAGATGTGCACAGAAAACAGTTTCAGAATTTTCAGAAAAACAGAGTCCCGCTCGAGCGCAGGTTTATCCGCTCGAGTGGACTTGCAACAAAGGTCTCCGCTCGAGCGTAAACTTTCCCGCTCGAGCGGACCAAAAAGTACTGGATACTCAAAAATCACGCTCGATTGGGCGCTCGATATCCGCTCGAGCGCAAGACACAAGGCCCCGCTCGAGCGCTAACTACCCCACTCGAGCGGACTGCAAAACAGTGCAAAGTACTGGGTGCTCGAATTTCCCGCTCGAGCGCCACTTTCCCCGCTCGAGCGGAAGTGCAAAATCTGGAAAACCCAGATTGCACCTTCAAGCCAAAAACCAAGTTTAAATGCACTAAATTCGATCCTCTTGGGCCAAATTTCTGGAAAACATTTGTAAACACATAGAATAACATGATTCAAAGCTTAATTTGTGAAATCAAAGCCCAATGGTGTTTAATTCAAACCCAATTTCAAAACCAATTTTCATGAACATGAAGAACATGCAAACATGCATGAATTTAACTCAATTCAAAGCTTTAAATATAAGCTCAAGTGAGCTCATTCTTTTCAAAACAAGATGAAATCATGGACTTTAGCATGAACATGGACATGCATGTGAGATTTCATGAACATTAACTTCAAAACTCTTCAATGCACACATGCATACAACAATTAAGCCTTAATTCAACAATTTAACTCCAATTTATGGCCTAAGGCTCTCATCTACCATGAACTATGCACAAACTAACTTAGAGATAACAATAAGAAGATGAAGTTCTACTTTAAGTCTAGTAGTTCAAGTGTAGAAGCTTAGATATGGAAACCAACCTCCAATTCCTTCAATTTCCAAGCGATTCACAAACAAAATTGAGATGAACTCAACTCCTCTAGTCTCTCTCTCTCTAAGGTCGGCAATCACAAGGAATAGGCTGAGGAAATGGTTTGTTTCAAGTGTAATGGGACCCCATAAATTAATAAACAAAGGCCCACTAGATGGCAATATGGTAAATAAGGCAACTCTATTAATTTGGCTTAAATTAATCTAGTTTAATCGTATCAAATCGACTTTCAGATAAATATACCATTAAATCGCATAACTTCTAACGATCCCAAAACACTAATCAATTTCCGGTTCGGCTGCCGATAAGGCATTCAATTTGCAGTTTAAACATAAAGACACGAACAGATAATTAAACAGGCAACAGATAGAAATACAATTCAAATAGATACCCTCAATCAATTCGGTTTCAGTTTCCAGTCAGTCAGTCAGTTCAGTATTTCAATCAGTTCCATTACTTATCATAATCAGTCGCAGTTTAGCAATATTCGGTAGTTAATCGGTAAACAGTGACGAGGGTTGTTACAGTGTGTGAATGAGTTGTGTGTTTGTGTTTTTAGGGTTTGGTTTATATTATATATATATATATAGAGGGGTATAATAGTAATTTCACATCGAAGGGAAACGAGGATGGGGACAAGCCGGGGCTGGGCTAAAAAACATATCACCGTCCCCAGCCCGAAATTTGTCGGGGATTCATTTTCGAATAACATCCCCGATCCGACGGGGGTATTTTTCGTGGAAAAATCATTCTAATCAGAGTCAGGGGGCTGGGTCCCCGTCGGGTTGGGTTCAAATTTCCATCCTTACCTAATAGACACAATTGATAGTTTAGGGACTAAATAGACAATTTGATGATAGTTTAAGGGTACAAAGTGTAATAAATCCTACTTTTTTAGATACACCTTACTTAAATGTATCTAAAAAGTAAAATATTTGTGAAAAAATATTTTAAAAAATAGATAAATACACAAAAATACTAAAAATGTATTGAATTTTTATTTTTATTTTTATTTTTGGTATTTAATGAATTTTTTAAATATTTTTTTCACAGATATTATACTTTTTTGGATATTTATGTTATGCATATCTAAAAATTAAAAAAAAAATGCTTAAAATATTAAAAAAATTTAGTGAAAAAAAAAATGAAAAACAAAAAAGCAGAATTTTTTAAAAAGTAAATTTTGGAAATCAAAACCAAATAAATAGGTAAAGTTATAATTTAGCAATGAACAGTATAAAATAACAACAAAATTGTTGTTTCAATAGTCAGATTGTTATTTTTTAGTTTAACTAACTTTCAGGTTGTCGTCCGAGTGGTTGTTCGGCTGGTCGTTCAAATTGGCAACTTTAACAAACATTCGGTGGTCGTTTGGGTGGTTGTCCGGGCGGTCATCCAAAATTTATTGTCTCTCTCTCTGTCTCTCTCTCTCTATTTGTTGTGTTGGCAACTTTAGCTATATGTAAAATTTGTGCCAAATTTGACATAAGAGATAGCAATTGTTATTTTTATCAGTTCCAATAGCAAACTGTTGAAGCACCATATTTTTCTACACCTGCTATAGTTTGTCTTTAACATCCCATTTAGCAGATCGTTGGAGATACTCTAACAATTTTACTAAAAATACAAATAGCCAAATGTGATTGATTGTCAAAAAAATAATAATATTTAAACCTCCAATTACTACGTTTGGACATGGATGCTTTTAGTAGAATTATTAGTAAGATTTTAAATAGATGTGACATTTCTTTTCTTGAAAAATGTCTCTATATGCCCCAATTACTACATTTGTAGTATTTAGTAGGGTGGGCATCGGCCCGCCCAACCCACTTGGTCCAATCCTATTTTTTAGGGTTTAGAAATGTTGTTTTAGCCCATAGGAACGGGTAAGGCCAACATTTTCAATCTGATATATTCATGGGCTGAATCTGGGATTTATAATTTCAACCTAATCCAACCTGACTCGGCCTTGTGTAGATACTCCATTTTTACGGACCCTAAGACTTCAGGAGCTTGTAAGTTTTCCAGTGATGAAATGATAATTACTTCATCTTTAGAAATGCTTAAGGTTGTTATGAGCTGCTATGTTACCTCGTTTTTAATCAAAGCCATATTTTTATAAAAACGATCATTTTACCCCTGAACTCATTTTTAGCCAAAAACTAACTTTTTGGTTCCACTTAGAAGGTCCAAAGGCATGAAATCACATACCTGTGCATGCATGCATAGCACGTATACCTAGGAGGTATGTGCGGTTGCACATAGGTTGTGCAGTTGGACAATCCACTAGCGCCCAGTTTTGTTTTGAAAGCGGATGTTGGTGCATTTTCTTCATGAGGCACAAGGAGAATGTGATGGGGCAACTCTAGGACGACCTAGGGTGTTTCCCAAGTCTCCTTATTGCCTATAAATACAACCCCTTACCCCTCTTTGAAGAGATCTGAGGTTTGAGCAATTTTAAGATAAAAAGACTTGCCTTCTTCTACCCTAAACCCTAGAATCTGAAAATACAAATCCCAAGTGTTTGAGAAACTTGAACCGAATCAGCACCAAAGCTTGAGGGAAGCTTGCAAGTAAGAAACTTGACTTTTCTCCTCGTTTTCTTCGGTTTGTGATCAAAACCAGCGAGTAAGTCTCTTGTTTTTATATTTTAGTAGCTTCTAGTCTATTTTTCATTATATAATCATGTTAGGGTGTTAGTTTAGCATAAAGTATCATGTAAGTTAGTTAACTTGCATATTTTTCGTTTTATTTTGCATGTTTTGTTAAGTAAACAAGCATGTTAGGATCAGTTTAACCATGTAATCATCTTGTATGTAACCCGGTTTGAGCCTCATTGTATAGTAGTTAGTGTTGTTTATGTGATAGTTGCTTTATTTGTATACAATCATGTTAGTACTTTTAAATTGGGCTTAGGTTGCATATTGTCTGTATAGTAGCATGTTTAGGTCTTATATATTTTATTTAACTCATGTTTTGCATGTTGGACGCTTGGTAGTGGAATCGGTGAGTTT
Organism: Camellia japonica; assembly: GCA_030407325.1. Taxonomy (NCBI): domain Eukaryota; kingdom Viridiplantae; phylum Streptophyta; class Magnoliopsida; order Ericales; family Theaceae; genus Camellia; species Camellia japonica. The sequence continues at coordinate 27,669 of JAPPVO010004337.1, read as the reverse complement.
TCTTACTCTTCATAGCTTATTGCTTGTATTGGTACATTGTTTTTCAATAATCCAAATTTATACATTTTTTCATGCAAAATTCATTGTTTTGGATGTTTTCATAATTATTGCTTAGTTTGAGTTGAGTTTATGGCCATGTTATGTTAAAATAATTTTTTGTTAAAAAATCTTTATTTTATGATATGGCTTTATTCTTTTAAATCCAGGTTAGGGAATATTTATTTGTTCAAATCATTTAGTTTTAGAATTAGTAAAGGTTTTAGGGTTTAATAATGAATTTTGTGAAATGATTAATCATTAAATCTCATAGAATAGAATATGAGTAGAGGCCAACCACTTGATTAGGCAAAAGTCACTCAAAGTCCTTCCCCTTTCGTACCTTAGTTCCCGAACCTTGATTACTTAGTTCTGATGGATCAGGTCTTTTGCTTAATTTTCATTGTTAAAGGTTTTTTTAATTCCCTATAAAAATTAAGTGGTGACTCTATCGATGTGGAAAAGCGAGTTGGTATAACATAATGTGGAAATGTTCCTTATATCCAAAAGGTACGGCGTCCACACCTGACTGTTATTAAAATTAATTAATTAATTATAATATATTAAAAAATATATTTTTTGTTGAGGTCTAGATTTTATCTTTATTAATTTTATTGAAACTCATATTTGTGATGATGATATATGTTATTGTTGTTGATAATATAATTTTTTTGACTTTTTATACGACTTCTTAAAATTATATAAGTTATGTTGGTATAACATTATATTTAAAAATATCACTACTATTTAAAAAAAAAATAAGTATGATAAAATCATATAATTAAAATTAATATATAATTTTTTTTTTCATCATATGTGATCTATAATAAAGGCCCCAATATTAGACACAAAATTATTTAATTTATAATGATGTCAATATAATGTGTAATTGAATTTAATTATGGTATGTTTTAATTTTTTTTTAACATATAACCCAATGGGTAAATTTGGGATTTATAATTATTTTTGAGGCCAGACTTGGACAGTTGTAGAGGACCGATGTTAGGGTTGGGGCAGAGTTTGGACAAATACAGAGTCCTTTATTATGTAGTGCGGGCACGATCTAAACTCAGCCCGGCCTAACAAATGCCTGCCCATAGGATTTAGTTATGATTTATTATAGTGCTAATTATACACATTGTGATCTTACTTATTATGATGTTTGTTATGATATTATCTTGATTATGATTCAAAACATCTTTAATTACACTTATGGGTTATGACTATATTTTTTAGTTACTCGAAACGATTAAGTTATGACATTTATGACTCTTAACTCCACAAATATCATAACTTGCGAGTTATGAAATTTGTGAATTTGATTTTTACGAATGTCATAACTTAATCATATAGAGTCATAATTAAAGAAAGAAAAAATAAAGAAATAAATTATAACCAAACACCACTTGAATAATAAAAAATCTCGTACGTTATAATCAAAATATTGTCATGATCAATATCACAATAAACTATAATTAACACAATAATAAGCTATTACTAATTAGTGCGTATAGCTTTATTAAAACTTGATTACTACATTTCTTATGCATAATATTAGCTCTAAAGAATAAATAAAAAAATAGAAATAAAAGAGCAAAAATGGAACTTAGAGCAGATATAGAATAAGAAAGAATGTATGATCATATGTTTGTCTCAATTAAAATTATATAGTTGCGGTTATCATGAAATAAGTTTTAATAATACAAATCCAATACACTGTCTTAGCAAACAACAATAATAAATAAAATAAAAAACATAACGGTAATAGAAAGGGATTTTCATATTCTTGAGGTGATTAGCAGCTTCGAGTACTTGAATTATGGGTGTCTCTGCAATTGAATTTTCTTTACCTGTATAAGTTTGCAAGGAAAGACCTAATAATTACAAAATGCATACAAGGAGATGCAACATATCAATGAACAATATAAAGCTATGTTTGAGAAGTTGATTTGGTCTATTTTGGCAACGAGAAACAAAGCCAGTTTATTGGTTTATTTGGGTCACATTATTTTTCTATTTTTTTTGCATGTTTTTTTCAAAAAAAGCTAATAAGCCAAAAAAAGCCATTTCCCAAAATAGGCATTTGCAACTAAATAAGCACAAAAAGACAAAATAGGTTACATCTAAACCATAATCATTTTATTTTTTTTTCTCTCACAACTATCATATCCAAATAAAAAAAAAATAAAAATAAAAATTCTTTCTAAACGGAGCTAATTTAACCAGGTTAAATTAGCAAAAAAATTAGGCTAAATTAACTCTTCTCAAACGAAGGCTAAGTACTAAAAGTGTCAGTGATTTATACTTTCTTTGTTTTGATAGAAAAATATTTTTTTTGTATTTGATTCTGACCTTAAAAATGATGGTGTGTTAGTGGTTGCAACAGTAGTGGTGTAAGTGATAGGAAAGTGAGGGTAGTAATGGTGGAGATGGTGGCGAACTTTAAGAATAATGATATGTTAGAGTAAATCCAATCCTTAACTTTTATTTTCGTCAAATTTAAATTTGATAAAAAAAAGTGTTCAAAAATCATATTCAATCTATTTATCAAATGTTGGGTAATGCTATGGTATACATGTTTGAAGTATATGTTATATATTTTTGTAATAAATGTTACGTAATTTTTTTTATATAGTCAAGATAATTGTGATTCAAAAAATTAAATTATATATTTTGTGATAATATTATACATTTTTGTGAAATATTACACGTTTTTTGGTTAAAAATTGTTTGGATAAAAAAAATATGTAACAATCACAAAATGTGTAAGTTCATTTATGAACCACAAATTAACGTAATTCTACTAAAAAATTACATAATATTTATCACAAAAATACATATTATACACCACAAAAATACCATAAAATGGTGCATAGAATTTCCCTCCAAATGTCCTCAAATTAAGGTAGAAAAACATTTTTTGCATCAAAATTGAAGCATTTATTAAATTAAAATTTGAAAAGATGAAATATTGGAGATCGATTATTTTTATTTTTTATTTATTTTTTGTTTTTCCATCAAATTTTGACAAAACAATAAATAAACATTGCAATTCAGTTGGGGACAAACCTGGAATTGAATTGAATTGAATTGGCAGTCAACTCTGAGATTCGTTTTCAGCTTCAGTGACCCTTTTTTGGGTGGTGAATTTTTCCACCTTCTCATCGAAATATTCTTGAAAGATTGCCGATTTGGTAATATCAATATTTTCGAACTGGGACCAGATGATACATGAGGTATACGCTCAATGATCCAGTAGTCTTGCCTTGATTGGGTTGGGGTTTTGGGTTGCATTCTATCTATGATTCTTCGGCATACCCCAAAACTGAAGAGTTTTGAGTTTTGGAGGTGGTGGATGCTAGATGGTACCTCTTTTAGTTGTGGGCTAGGCCCAATTGCTAGCTCTTCAAGAAGAGGCAATGCTCCTTCCTCTGTTATCACCGAATTCAATCCCTTGAACTCCATGAGATGTAGTCGCTTAAGTTTTTGAAACCCGCCAACCTCAAAATACAACTGCTCCCCATCATAGGCATCCCAAAGCCAAAGACGTACTAAACTAGGCAAGACTTGAAGGGCTTTTACTGGATCATTGTTGGTCATACCTGAACCCGATAGAGTCAATGTAACTAGATTTTGAAGTTTCGGGATCCAGTCGGGCAACTTCTTTAAACGTCCAACCAAGCCGAGACGTTGTAGATATTGAGGTGGAGATGATATATACTGTAAATCCAGAATCTCATCATCACTTGAGGCCGTTACATTCAAACGTTGAAGGTATTTCATCTTCTCAATGGCTGCACATAGAGCCCTCCCATGTTCTCTTTGCAATTTCGTAATTCCCAACTTCCTTAGCTGTCTCAATTTCTCAAGCTCTTTAATTAGCTGAGCCCATCATCATGATTTGTCTCCACGTACTGCAAATTTCGCAGCTCCTCCAAACCCCCAATCCCTCCCTGTATCTTCACTCCTACTATAATATCCACAAAGTGTTCAGATTTAAAGTTAAGAGAATAGGCAATAAGATGTCGCAACTTATGGAGCCTACTGATATCAAATGGGAGCTCTCTCACGGGGGAATGTTTCAGATCCAAAGTCTGTAGGTTTTGCAGCTTACCTATGGACTTTGGAATTATCTCCACTTGTGTGCTCCTTATGCTTAGGTATCTCAAAAGAAATAGATTTCCCACTTCTTCATGAAGTTGATCCAAATGAGCATCCTGAAGATCCAGCAATTTCAAAAGCTTGAAATTTGCAGCTAGTGTACCCAATAAGGGCTTCTTGGGCAGCTCTCCCTCTTGAAAAAGAAAAACAGAACGAACTGGGGATTTACTAATGCTTTTCATAACCTTATCCATGTTGCAGTAACGCATATGCATAGATAGCCGGCGAGTTGTGGCATTGAAACTTGAATTCTCTTCTTCCAAAATTTGACACAAACTAAACTCCTTGGACATTGAGAGAATAATCTCACGCACTACATCATGTACCTGACACCATCCAACTTTTCCATCAAATTTTGTTGTTGACACTAGAACTAAGCGTCTATGGATCAGCTCAGTCAAGTATTCCTCTGCAACTTCTTCTAATGTTTTTTCCGTTCTGTTCTTCACAACAAACCCTCAGCTATCCATAGCCGAATTAGTCTCCCAGATTTGATAGAGTAGTCTTCTGGCATTATGCCAAAGTACAAGAAACAAGATTTTAGGTGATGAGGCAGATCATTATAACTTAACAACAAAATTTTGCTAATGCTTTTAAGTTCAGGATTCCTTTCCAACTCAGAGTTCATGCTACCATAGAATTTTTGCCATTCAGATGTACCTTTGTTTTTGGTGGACAAGAGACTGCCTATAGTTACAATTGCAAGAGGCAAACCTTTGACACTTACTAACAATTGCTTGTGATACTTCCTCCAACTCAGGGGGACAATGACCCCCAAAGTCCAATTGGAAGGCTTTCATGCAAAAGAGTTTCCAAGCCTTCTCTTGGGCTAGGGCCTGAAGCTCGTGGACGTGATCCACTGAAGTTTCTGTGCAAAATGCAGCAACCTGTTCTTTGCGTGTGGTGATAATTACCCTACTGCCTTCACTATTTTTGGGTAAAGCATGTCTTATGGATCTCCAAAAGTCACTTTGCCATACATCGTCAAACACAATGAAGTACCTCTTTTCATATAAATATCCTCTTAGCTTGGCTACGAGTGAATCAATTCCCTCATCAAGTATAGGTAGAACATTGTTTTCTGATAGTTCCTTTATCATTGTCTTGAGGAGCTCCTCTGGCTTGTATGATTGAGAGACAGTGATCCACGCTTTGCAATTGAAGTGTGCAACCACTTCTTGGCTGTCATAAACTTTCTTGGCAAGAGTGGTCTTGCCAATTCCACCCATGCCAACCACCGAGATCACTGCTCGTTGTGATTGATTTTGGTCAACCAATCTGCTTATCAGTTCATATTTGGGAGATTCAATGCCAATGACTTCGTCATCCCCTATGAAAAGGGAAGCCAGTCGAGGGTCATGCCACATGTTGTCTTTAGTGATGCTGCTAGTGCTGGTGCTGCTATGTTCTGAGGAAGTACTAGTGCTGAATCCATATCGATCAGCTCCTTCCTTGATCTCACGGATTGTAGTCTTGATGTCTTGGATCTGAGAAGCTATCTCATGTTGTGGCTTTAGCTTAATGATCGTCCGAGTGACTCTATGCAAGGAACCAAATAGTCCAGGTTGTTTTGGCAAGACCGAGAGAATGTGTTCATCGATAACATCTTGTATCTGATGAGCAACTTGCCTTACTTGTTTCACCCATATTTTCACACCTTCATCTCCAGTTTCTGCTCGTGATTCTGCGTCTTTTAAGAAAGAGTGTATGCGCTCCAATTCAGCTTTGATACTGACCATTTCCTTGCGAACACCCCTCAACAACTCTACTTCACCGGCTAACAATGGTCCCAAATATTGAATAACAGAGATCACTGCTCTTTCTGCCATTAGTTCCCCCTGCATTGAACACATCATAATTATTAGTTCTGATTATGCTTCAGGTGGGATTGTGTCCACGTAGAAAGGAAGTTAGTTAGATGATGATGATGGTGAAGTTTCAATTCAGTGCATAGCTCTGTTTATCAGTTTATGAGAGAGGTGGTAAACTTCAGTCGTGGAGAAATTAATTATTTTGGCCACATTTTCCTCCAATAGGTTAGATAAAAGAGTAGATTTGATTCACATTTTAGGTCTTGAAATAAATAGTAAAAAGGCCTTTTATTATAATAGTATTTTTAGTTTTAATTATTTTCAAATTATAGACTGGCCTCTACAGATTTTTTTTTTTTAAAAACAAGTGACTATCCCCTCTAGGTTTTATTTTTATTTTTTAAAAAATTAAGTGAACGCACAAAATGATGGATGGTAACATATATATTTGAGTGTAAAAGAGATACAACATCATTTTTTCATCCTTAGATCGTGCTTGAATCATGAATATGAGTAGAAATCTATGAAAGAAAAGAAAAGAGACCTTGGAATCATCACTTTGAATAAGAATTTCATGGATTTGAAATTGATAGAGGAAAAAGTATGCAATTGATTTTAGGCAATAATACCAAAGTGAAGATTTCAGATTCTCTTTCTCCACTTCCTGTTTTGTATCATAGCAGTGCTTTTGTAATTCATTTGTTATATATATTGCTTGATTTAAGTAGAATCTTCAAGTTTGTGAGTGATTTTTGTCTTTGTGGATTTAGAAAAGGCTAAAATTCAAGATGTGAGACTCTGATCAAGGAAATATTATTGTTGTCATAGCTAGAATTCTCAAATATATTAATATTTTAGAGCTAAAAATGATGAGAAAAATGTAGAGAGATGTGTGTGTTTGTAGAAACATACTGCAGATTGATGTGCAACTCCAAAAAATGATATCAAAGTTCTAAATTCCTGGCACCGGCTGCTTTGATGGTTTGTCAGATTTCAGCAAAAAATTCACTGTGGGGAAAGACTCGTTGACTTACAGACTTTAGCCCCTGAGATTTGAATCATATCCAAAGCATATACCATTTTTAGCTCTATGATTCATCAGAATACAACCTCCACCAGCTGTACCTGGATAGATGGCTTGTGGACTTATTCTTGTGGTATGTATATATATCTCCCTCAATCACTTAATTCCAGCTGTATAAGTCTCCTTTTCACAACTTATATATATATATATATAATGTAATAAAAGGTGGTTTACTCGAGGAAGTTTTGTGGCTCTTCGATCTCTCTTTCCTTTGAAAATGAAGTTTTAGTGAATATATTAGGAAAGAGCCTAAGTACATTTAACCCATCTCAAAGAAGTTACTTTCATTCCAAATAACTTAATATGGTGGCTTTGCCTCAATTGAAAATTCAATTTCACACATATCTTTAACCAATTCACTTCTGAAGGCATTATTGAATGATTTATTAAAACATAAGTTCTTATTTGGCCTTCATTTTTCTTCTCTTTTTTTCTAATCAGTAAAAAAAAAAGTAATATTTTATTAATAACGATGAAACATTACAAAGGGGGAGAGAAAAAGAAGCTGAAGTAGGACAACCCCACCAACAATAAGATTGTACAAAGCATTTGTAGACTGCAAAAGAAATCCAAACAGAAAAGCAGAAAGTTGCAAGTTGGCAACACAAAGCTCTCTGCCATTTTAGTTTCAAGAATCATAAAAAAATAAAAATAAAAATTCAATCTAATCACCTCATTTCAGATCAAACTACTCTCTACCTTAATACCCATACCAAGAAACAACCCAAGAGGCTATCTGCATTAAGACACAAAAACAAAAATATGAAGGACCTAAATTTAATATTAGAATATGACTGACCAATTCTTATTTCTGTCCAAATCCAAACCCAATAATTGTCTCACTTCCATGAAAATGAATTTGTTCACACACTTTTTAGTGTATGAACAATACACAAAATTTGATTGATTCTGCATCTTCTAAGAAAGATTGTATGCGCTTCCATTCAGCTTTGATACTGACAATTTCCTTGTGGACACTCCTCAATAACTCTACTTCATGGGCCAACAATGGTACCAAATATTGAATAACAGAGCTCACTACTCTTTCTGCCATTACTTCTCCCTGCACTGCATTGAACACATCATCACAATTAGTTCCAATTATGCTTAGTAGTGGCTGTGTGTGTGTCCATGTAGAAAGGAAGTTAGATGAATGTAGATGGAGGAGAAAAAAATGAAAAAAAAAAAAAAAATTCAAAATTTTAAAACAAAAAAAACTTAGGCACTTACACAGGACAATTTAGACATGAAAAAATGCGTGACACTGTCGCATGGGTGTTTCACATCAAGTGAATTGTGAACTTTATATATTAACTAGCAGTGAGTGCAAATGCATTACTTTTAAATTTTTGGATAGTATAATGATTGAGGAAAACTGTTAACAATTTTGGGCAGTTTGATAAATGAAGAAAGAATTTTATTTACAAAAAAGAGCTGTACAGTACCGTAGGCTGTATAATCTGTCTATAAGTTTGGAAGTATTTCTGACTTTGATGGAGTTTGACTCAAGTTATTCAAGGGATTTTCACTTCGGTGGTGAGACTCATGAGGACAAAAACTTTATTGTTTTTGTGACTTTCATTCTGCAAGGAGTTCTTGTTCAAATCTCTTATTAAGGCCTCTGAAAAAAATTGTTCATGGTGGTAGAGACACAGTTTCTTCTGTAGGGTGCAGTGCGGCGCAGCTCCTTTCAAAGTTCATATTTTCTGTTTAAATTCAAGAATTTAGCTATGCATATTTGGATTACCCTTCCAATGGCCGTGTTGTGGACAGTTCGGACAGTTCAGAATGATTTTTAGTCTTTAATAATGTGAAGCCAGATTGGAACCAAGTGGTTGATATTGTTAAATTTTGGATAATTCGGTTGATGATTTTATTTTTCCACTTAGATGGGATAAAAAGCTGGAAGAGCAGGAAACTGAGTCGTCGAGGCTTCAGCTAAGTAGATTGGACCAGCTGTGCAATGTCTTCACTCCGTTTGGTGGTTTTTGTTTGTGCTAATCCTTCTTTGTTTGGTTATTTGGGTTGGATGTTGTGCCTCTGAATAGGTGCTGCTGCTGTTGCTGTTCAGCCAAGTGGCTGTTATTTGGGTTTGTCTATGTCGGTATCTTGCTAACTTAGAGGCGTTTGTTTGTGGTTCTGTCTTGCAGCTTGGGATTTGCTTTTGGTTTGTGCCAACCCTGTTTGGGATAGGCCTTTGGCATTGAAGTTGTTTTGTTTTGTTTTTTCTTTTTTTTTTTTTTCTCGATGTAATTTGTTTATCAAGTTAATAGAAGTTTATTTCTTTTGTCGATAAAAATAAAAAAAATAAAAAAAGTAAATTACACTTGTGACAATTTCAAAAACCTCCCGAGGTTCACCTCCAACTCACCATTCATTCTCTCTCTCTACAATAGGAGACCTATCACCGTGCAAATCTACCACTTTCAGTCTATTGCTATAATAACGCATTTTTTTTTAATCTTTTTTTATTTTTATTTTTTAAAGGTTGAAAGAATGTATACGAATCTCAAATTTGTTATTGATTGCAATAATGATGGGTTTACATTCAGTTCAACACCATTGTTTTTGCCTGCCATTACTTGATATATATATACATATGTACTTTTTGCACTTAGAATATGATATACACACATATACATAGTTGACTGAGAAAGTGAAAGTTTTATAGAAAAATTTATGGAGATAAAAGGAGTTGTTGTAAGTTGGTTGGTTCATGAGAAGTGATGCAGATAAGAATTTATAAATTATATATTTATTTGATATTTTAGTGTTTAGTTATAATTATTATTTAACGTTAAATTAAAATATTTAATTTATATTATTTGGATTGCCTATTTAGTTTATTTCCTTATTTGACAAGAATTTATATTTTCTTTTTTAAATATTCTTGACTCACAAGAATATATATTTTCCTTTTTAAATTTTCTTGACTGGCAAGACTTATTTTAGTATAAATAAAGATGTAAGCCTTAGGGCAAGAGGAGTTGAAGTTGATATTTGATTAATGAAATTGATAGTTTTCTTAAAATTATTCGTTCTTAGCGAGAGTATCTCTAGTTCGGATTTATTTGTGGTTCGATCTTATTATGTGTTCTTATTCCCGATATGCTTCCCTGCATCAGAAGGGAAGGTAGTGAGGACTGAGTGATTGGGTGCATTTTGTTCAGCATTCAATTTTACACATTTATTAATTTTGTAACAGATTATGTTGTGGGCAATTGAGTTGCAGGGGAAAATCCTATGGAAAATGATGAATATCTTATGTTTTTTCACAAAATTAGTTTTCATTTTTTTTTTAATGTTAACAAAACAAAATTTGAAAAACAAAATCAAACAATTGTTCTTGAACTGCTTTGGATCATTTGTTTCATAAACCAATCTCTTTGAATTACACGCGTAATTACTGTGGGTTTGTTCGATAACATTTTGATGCACACATAAAACTAAATTTCTTTTTCCTTTTATTCTTTATGCTGTGCAGAACTTGTTCACAGAGTTGAGTGTGTGTTTTGTTGTGGGTTGGGTTGTTTCATTGTATAAGTATTTTTTATTTTATAAAATTATTTACTCATTAACTCATTTAATAAGGGTAAAATTGGTATTCTCAAAACATAGACAAACAATGTCTGCTATTTCTGTTATTGTCACTGATTGAAAGATTACAGAGGAAGGAGTTTGTTACTAACAACTAAACCATAGGGGATAAGAGTGCCAAAAAAAATATATATATATATATATATAGATATGGTTAAGTAGAATCTTGTTGTTTGTGTGATTTGCCTTGTGGATTTAGGAAAAGCTACTCGACATGTGTGTGAAAGAGAGAGAAAACTTGATCATGAAAATATTCATTGTCAAAATTTTCAAACGAGTAATGTTACAATAATCATGTTTATATATCATATTGGATTTATTATTATTATGTGATATATTATTATTATATTGATAAATATAAATGATGAGACTCATTCAAATATGACAAATAAGATGATTAATCCAACATCAAATAACGAAAAGTGATGAGAAATATGTGTGTAGAGAAACATATCCGTATATTTATGTGCAACTCTGAGAAGAAATGACGTGAAGATCCAAACATGTGATGTATTATTATTGTATTGATAACCGACAAAGTGATGAGATTCATTCCACCAATATAATTGTAACAAATAAGATGATAACTTGATATAAGAAAAAATGATGAGATTTGTGTTTGTAGAAACATATATACCTCTAGATTATACAAAAACCCTGGGAACTACATTAGTTTGCTGTGTTAGATTTCAGCTAAAGCTCTTTACTGTATGAGAAGACTTTTTGAGTTAATACAGTTTTGGGGCCTAATCTTGACTGATATCATGTTACCTCACTGTCTCACCCATCCCTGAGAATACAACCTCCACCAGCAGAAGCCAAGCACATAATCAGCCCAGTGTTTCATTTTTTTAAATCAATGGGGAAGATTCCAAGCAAGCTCTAAGTGGTTGTAGAGCATCTTCAAACACATTATCTGAAACAAATTTTGGCTTCATGCGGTTCAAAGTTGGCTTCTTCGTTAATAAAAAAAATAATAAATCATTTTAATAAAAAAATTTAAATCGTTTGATAAACTTATTTTTATTAAAAAATTCACTTTAATCACTCTAAAAAATCATAAGAAAAATTTATTATAAAAATGGTTTTAAAACAAATGCTAAAAAAATTTTCTTCAAACATAACATTTTTTAACATTAACTTAGGAATGTATTAGATAAAAAATCAATTAAGCCAATTTGATAACTATAATTCGTATCAATTAAAAATTTAAGTGACTACTAAAATGTAGATTAAGAATTAAAAAAATTAACATGAATTTTACTTGTAAGTAAGAACAGAATACCTTAAGATGAAGATCTTGAGATTCAATAATGAATATTAAAAACACTGAAAACTTGAGATTCACAATGCTCTAAATTTATATGAATATTCAACATCAAAGGCAACAAGATTCAAAAGTTTTTAAAGTCATCTTAAAAAAATATGCCGATCCAACGAGTCTCACTAGATCAGCATTTCATGTCAAGAACTTGATCTTTGGTATCGATTTATGTGAGACTATAGATATTGCTGTTGGGAATTGCTTGGACCAGTTGCAAAGGTTCTAGCTCTGTCGAATGATCCAAGCCATGGGCACAACATTGAGTAGGTATGCAATTGGCAGTGAGTTTCCTTAACCCATATTAGTAAGTAAATTGACAAGGACTGATCATTACTTTTAATTTAAAGTCTAACCAATCCAATAATTAGTTTTAAAATCATACCAATCCAAGACTCTACACTCATTTGAGTCACTTTTCAAATAAATATGCTGATCTAACGAGACCCAATAAATCAACATATTTCTTTTCAAGACCTTGATCTTTGACCACTGTTTAACAGACATGTTTTAGCTAAACAAGATATACAATACTCAAGATTATAAATATACATATATAATTGGTACTAATGATGAAGTTGTTCTCCACTAATGTCTTTAAAGGAAAAACTATCCAACTCCTTGGAAACACACATTTAGTATTTCACCAATTCTTCAAAGTGAGAGCTCACAACAGATCTTCATCAATCTTTGCTACTTGGCAAATTACCCCTCCTTGTTGCCTGCCAATAACTACCCTATATTTGCATGCCCTGAGAATAGAATAAATCTTTTTAGCCAAAATAATTATGCAAATAAATAAATAAATGAAGATAAATGACAAACAACCGAACAAATTGAAAATCAAGACTCGAATAACAAATTCTTTTGCCCACATTCTTAAACTAATCAGTAATTAATTACCCTAGACCACTTGCTAATCTAAAACAAGCCAAATTTTTTGGTATATAGGGTCAAGAGAATAGGATTCCCAGTAAGGCTCACACACGCCAAACTCTTGAGCCTATGAAAGCATTACGTGACCAAAAATCCAGAGTCACATGCCAATGAATTTTCTTTTATCCGAAACCCATTGGGAATCCAAATGCCTAAACATATATCCAATAAGGTCACATAACATATTAGGATTGTTTGAACTTGGCCTTGATTTGAAGAACTAAGAAACCATATCAACAAAATGACTCCACACAACACCTGTCTTGTCGTCACTAGAACCTCTAGTTCAGGGCTTTGCAAGAAGCTAATTCTAGGAGCTTCTATTTTCACATACCACTTTCTCTCAATTCACACACCAATTTTGTTCGAAAGTTGATATCCGAATCAAAAAAGTATATGCACTGAGAAAAAATAGTGTGTGAAAATAGACGCTCTCCAAATTTCATGGGTAGAAGCTTGCCTGGTTGGATTTAGGCCTCCATATCTGGTTTAAAGTAAAATAAATACAAAGCTAGCTCCACATAGTAAAGATAAATAAATTAGCCATGGATTGTCCATAGCTTGCCAATTTTATCATTTGCTGAAGGGCCTCGTACCTTCTTTTAAATTAGGAAGGAACTAATCCATGATCTTGTTGAAAAAAGATGGGAAAAGAATATAAAACACATACCTCAAAACATGTAGGTAATTAGACACTTTTTTCCATGACACCATTTGATGATTCCTTTTTCTCTCTCTAGATTGCCAGTACTTCATCAATTCTGAACCGCTGTGTGAATGTCGATTCCTCCAGGGGAGTTGATATCCCATTAGCATAAGCTAGGAGACCAGTATACGCAATAATTGCTCCATTGTCGACACCGTACTTGTCCCCCGTGGAGCACATGATTCTCATCATTTCTTGCAAGCGCTCATTGTTGCCCACACCACCAACAATGAGAACATCTTGTCACAGTGTGCCATTGCCTGTTCTGTAATCTCCACAAGCATCGAAAACATAGTTTCCTAAAACAAATTAAATTGAATGCAGAAATTGAGTCACAACTAGATTGTGTAAATATTTAACTAATACTTGCAATTTACAAGAAACAGCCATACCAAATTACCAACTACATAACCTTTTTATCACCACAAAATATGTAATTTTTTTTAAATATTGGAAGCATTCCAAATGATTACCCGAAGGGAATAGCACAAATCTGCAAGGGTGCATTTATTATTTTTTAGCTTTTCCTCAATAGTGGCTTCAAGATAACTTGTTTGGTAATTCACTGTTTTGGCCTAAAATTCAAAAAGTCCCAAAAAAAACTAAAAAGTTAAGAATCTATATCAAAAAATTAAAGATTCTCTTTTTTTTTTTTTTTACTTTTTACACATATTTTCATAAAAACTAAAAAGTCATTCCAAACATATTAATTTTTTTTATCTCATATTTAACAAAAAAACTAAAAGATTACTAAATATTCTATTCCAAACTATTCCAAACATCCATTCCTTTTGACAACATAGGGAAAGTCTAATTCACCAATATCTACTGCTCACTGACCAAACTCAATAGAACAAGCAGCACAAAAGTTGAATTGTATATAAATAAATAATAAAGAACTACCCAAAAAATCCTACATCCTAACCATTTCAGGTAGGTTTCATCTTTAGCCTTCATTCAACTCTATCTACAAAACATATCATCTCATAAATCCTTGGCAACTATTTCTTCTCATAGCCCCAGGCTGATGTTCAAAATGTTGCAAATTACCGGCAACAATGGGTTTTTTCAAAATCTGTGACAAGAACACTGAACAACACAGTGGCAAACACTGAAATGATGAACATCGGTGCAACCTTATGTAGCTGGCATCCTCTTAGATAACAACGACAATCAATGTCATTTGGGGTTATCTGTGCAGTCATGAGAGCAGATTTCTAAAAGATGAAGAAATCCCCTGCCCTGGTGGGGTAACGTAGGTGTGTGTGTCTTGGGTTTGATAAAATTGAGCCATAAAGGGTCACAACCCCAACACCAATCTTATTGGCTGACCCCAAACCCTAGAGCTATCATCTTCTTCATCTTTAAGAATAATATGCCTGAATCAAATCCGTCTTCAAATTAGGTTGATGACTTCAACAGAAATTATGTATTCCTGTTATCTGGGAAGAAAAAATACATAGTTAAGAGACTCTGTCACAACTAGATACATTTCATGTGTTGCACGATTGGAGGTGCCAGTAATGATTAGGATGTTGGACAAATCTTCGGTATAAAATAAATAACTTGAAATCAAATCAAATAAATAAAAATAAATTATTTATAGAATTTATTTACCGAAAAGAATAGAACCAAAATTGATCAAGTCGAATGTGTGACACTTTATTCTTAAGACAGATTCACCCCTCTTCGTTGCTTACGAATAAATGACGTTTATCTCCTAGGATACAATGATCTACACAGATTGTAGCAACACTCCAAATAATCTATACGGCGAACCAAACCCGTGTTGTATACTCTCAAAATTTTTCTTAAAAATAATATGAAGAATATATCTATGCAAGTGAGCAAAACTGGAGGGAAATGAGAAACTTTTTGGATGTCCCAACTGCTGGAAATGTCCTAGTATTTATAGTGCTGAACAGGTATGAATTTCAAATTGAATAAATATGAATTCAAACTGGAACAGGTGCAAAACAATTTTAGATCTGTTGGAAACTATTGGGCAGTTTTAAATCTGTCTGAAACTATCCGGAACTGCTGGGCAGTTTTCAAACTGTTGGAAAATTGGACCAGAGGGGCACTGTTTGAACAGAAAAATTGAGTTCAAATTTGGCACAAAATTTGAATTAATTTCATTCAGAAAAAATAATTTTCCCGCAAGAATTTCTGGAAAAAATTCAAATAAATTTTGTTCAAAAAATTAATATTAGAACCGACCCGACCCGACCCACAAATTTGTTTAATATTAAACTTAAACAAATTCTTCTTGATGATGTAAATACCAATATTATAATAGCAATTAATTGAGCAAAAGACAAGACAAATATTTAATTAATTGAATAAAAAGAAAAAAAAAAAATACCTGTGTTGTTGCTCTACTCCGTCCGTGTGCTTTGTTTGTGTGCTGCTGCTTTCTTGCTTTGTTGGCTTGAGCTACTGGTGTGCTGTCAAACAAACTGTAGGGAAAATTTGATTAAGAGAATGTAGGGTTAGAAATTAGATAGGAGGGGCCTTTCAAACTGCTGTCAAAGTTGGCCCTTAACTGTTAGGAATTAGGGATTGGATTAACTATTGGGCCTTTCAAACTGCTGCTTTGTTAGGCTGCTTACTGTCAAACTGTTGGGCCTTTCAATTTTTTATGGGTCAATTTATTTTAAGTTAGTTTGGGCCTTTTAATTTTTTTTTTAGACTTAAAACATACCTAATATATTACATTAAATTATAATATGAGGGAGCCCCTTTTTTGGGCCTATTTTGAGAGGTCCTAAGCCATGGCCTTGTGGGCCTATGGCCAAAGCCAAGGCCGGGCTTGATTGTACCCAATAAGGGCTTCTTTGGCAGCTCTACCTTTTGAAAAAGAAAAACATAACGAACTGGGGATTTACCAATGCTTTCCATAACCTTATCCATGTTGCAATAACGCATATGCATAGATAGCTGCCAAGTTGTGTCATTGAAACTTGAATTTTCTTTTTCCAAAACAAACTAAACTCCTCGAACATTGAGAGAATAATCTTATGCACTATATCATGTACCCGACACTCTTCAACTCTTCCATCAAATTTTCTTGTTGACACTTGAACTAAGCGTCTATGGATCAGCTCAGTCAAGTATTCTTCTGCAACTTCTTCTAATGTTTTTCCGTTTTGCTTTTCATTAAACCCTCAACTATCCATAGCCAAATTAGTCTTCCACAATGGATAAAGCAGTCCTCTAACATTATGCCACAGTACAAGAAGCAAGATTTGAGGTAGTGAGGCAGATCATTATAACTGAACAACAAAATTTTTCTGATGCTTGTAAGATTAAGATTCCTTTTCAATTCAGAGTGCATGCTACCACATAATTTTTTCCATTCAGATATACCTTTGTTTTTGGTGGACAAGAGACCACCTATAGCTGCAATTGCAAGTAACAAACCTTGACACTTTTTAACAAGTGCATGTGATACTTCCTTCAACTCAGGGGGACAATGACCCTCAAAGTTCAATTGGAAGGCTTTCTTGCAAAAGAGTTCCCAAGCCTTCTCTTCGGATAGGGCTTCAAGCTCGTGGACATGCTCTACTGAAGTTTTTTTGCAAAATGTAGCAACTTGTTCACTGTGTGTGGTGATGATTACCCGACTGCCGTCACTATTCTTTGGTAAAACATGTCTTATGGATCTCCAAAAATCAGTTTCCCATACATCATCAAACATAATGACGTACCTCTTTTCAGATAAATATCCTCTTAACCAGGCCTGGCCCTGGCCATAGGCCCACAAGGCCATGGCTTTGGGGCCCTCAAAATAGGCCCAAAAAAGGGGGCCCCTCCTATTATAATTTAATGTAATATATTAGGTATGTTTTAAGTCTAATTTTTTTTTAAAAATGCCCAAACTAACTTAAAATAAATCGACCCATTAAAAAATTGAAAGGCCCAACAATTTGACAGCAAGCAACCCAACAAAGCAGCAGTTTGAAAGGCCCAACAGTTAATCCAATTCCCAATTCCTAATTCCTAACAGTTAAGGCCCAACTTTGACAACAGTTTGAAAGGCCCCTCCTATCTAATTTCTAACCCTACCTTCTCTTAATCCAATTTTCCCTACAGTTTGTTTGACAGCACACCAGCAACCCAAGCCAACAAAGTAACAAAGCAGCAGCACACAAACAGAGCACACAGACAGAGCAAAGCAGCAGCACAAGTATTTTTTTTTCTTTCTATTCAATTAATTAAATATTTGTCTTGTCTTTTGCTCAGTTAATTGCTATTATAATATTGGTATTTACATCATTAAGAAAAATTTGTTCAAGTTTAATAGTTCACATCACATAATTTAAAAGTTTTGTATTTTGTTAAGTGGTGGTGGTGGTGGTGGTGCTCTTATTTTGAATTTTGATCTAAAAAAATATTTTGATCTCAACTCATCATGACTCTTAAAATAAATTATCTGTCTGGATTCGCAAAAAGGAAAAAGAAGCAAATAGTCAAAAAATTAGTCGAGTGTCAAAGAGGAGCTATTAATAAGTTCTTTACGAGTGACAAACAAGCAGAACAATCAGTTGAAGACTTGAATAATGAAGAATTTGAAACTTTGGTGAATAATGAGAATGAAAATTTGGTGGATAATGAGAATGAAAATTTGGTGGATAATGAGAACGAAAATTTGGTGGATGAAGAAGGAAATGAGAAATTTGGGAGTGCAGAAGTCAATCAAGATGATGAGATGAATACGGAATATGAGCATTCAAATATAGATGATCCAAGGACTTGGAAAATAATTGACCAGAATTTACGAGATTTTTTAGTCGAAAGAAGTCCTGTGAGAAGAAATTGTGAGTTCAACTTCCCAAATGATGATTCCTCTAGGCATAGGCATTTCTTACTTGTTAATTACATTCGACATTTACCAAATGGAGAAAAATTGATAGGACATGGCTGATATACTCAGAACTTTTGGATAGGGTATTTTACTTTTGTTGTAAGTTGTTTAAGCAAGAGGGAAATACGACTCAATTGGCTACCAAAGGATTTAAAAACTGGAGAAATAATGGTGAGAGACTTAAAGGCCATGAAAGTGGTAACGGGCACTTTACTTGCATGAGCAAATGGATTGAGTTGGAGGAAAGATTGGGAAAGCATCAAACAATAGATAAAAGTATACAAGAACAAGTTAACAAAGAAAGAGAGCACTTGAGACGGGTTTTATTGATGATAATTGCCGTTGTGATGAAAACACTTGCCAAGAATAATTTGCCTTTTCGTGAAAGCCATGAGAAAATTATGAAGAAAGTAATGGACTTTTTTTAAGCATAATTGAAATGATTGGTGAGTTTGATCCAACGATGGAACAACACTTGCGGTGGATAGAAAAGGGTGAGATTCATTACCATTATTTGAGTCACAAAATTCAAAATGAGGTGATAGAAATGTTGGCCGGGGAAGTCAAAAGTGCAATTTTGTTGATAATCAAACTAGCAAAATACTTTTCGGTCATACTTGATTGCACTCTGTATATAAGCCATCAAGAACAAATGTCTCTTGTTGTACGATGCGTGGATATTTCAACAAGTCCAATTAAAGTGAAAGAGTTTTTTTTTGGAATTCTTGAATGTGGATGATACATCGGGGATGTGACTTTTTGATAAACTTCAAGAAGCATTAGTTAACATTCAACTTGATATTGGTGACTTAAGAAGACAAAAATATGACAATGGCTCTAACATGAAAGGCAAAAACAAAGGCGTTCAAACAAGAGTACTTCAAGTAAATCCTAGAGCATTCTATACACTGTGTGGTTGTCATAGTCTTAACCTTGTGCTTTGTGATATGGCCAACTCTTGCTCTAAAGCAAAAACTTTTTTTTGGTGTGGTACAACGCATATATGTATTGTTTTCATCTTCCGTTCCACGTTGGGCAATTTTAAAAGATAATCTAAAGGAAGGCCTTACGGTTAAATCGTTGTCGTAAACGCGTTGGGAAAGTCGCATTGAAAGTGTTAAACCACTAAGATACCATGCTTCGAAAATAAGAGATGCTTTAGTTGACTTGTACAACAATCCTATCACAGATTCGATTGCAAAAAGTGAAGCTAAATCCCTGGTAACTCATGAACTTGAGACTTTTGAGTTCTTGTTTAGTATTGTAATTTGGTACAATTTGTTGTTTCATGTGAACTCTGTTAGCACGCTTTTTCAAAGTGAAGATATGGATATAGCAGTTGCTGTAAAGCAACTAGATGGGCTTGTTAAGTATGTTGCAATGTATAAAGAAGTTGGTTTCATGGAGGCCATGGTTGAAGCTAAGAAATGGCAAGTGAATCGGGAATTGAACCTACATTTGTTGAAAAGCACATCATTTCTAGAAAGAAACAATTTGATGAGAATGTTAGCGAAGAAGTGACCCAGTAGGCTAAAGAATCATTTAGAGTTGGTTACTTCTTTTATTTTGTTGATCAAGCCCTTTGTTCACTCAAAAATAGGTTCGAACGATTCAAAGTATATGAGGCAAACTTTGGCTTTTTGTTTAACTTGAAAAAGTGCAGCGATGAATCGTTGAAGGAGGGGTGTATGAACCTTGAAGAATTTTTAAAACATGGTGAGATTTCCGATATTGATGGAGCTAAAAGTCTTGAAAAAGAGAGATTGCCAAAAGAAGTAAATAAACCAATTGAAGTGGTCAATCATCTGCAGTTGCTGGCAAATTGTTTTCCAAATTCATGGGTTGCTTATAGGATACTTTTGACTATTCCGGTTACAGTTGCATCGGGGGAAAGAAGTTTTTCAAAGTTGAAAATCATCAAAAATTACCTTCAATCAACCATGTTACAAGAAAGATTGAATGGATTTGCATTGTTATCCATTGAAAATAATTTTGCAAAAAAACTAGATTATGCAAGTATGATTGATTTATTTACTTCTAAAAATGCAAGAAGAACGAAAATCAAGTGATACTTATTAGTTGTTGTAATATAGTGTTAAGTATTTTTTGTGAATTTTAATACAAATCTTTTGTCCTTAATCTTAATTGAATGGGGAAAAAAAATGTGAAGGCCCCCATAAATTTATTAGTTGATTATCGACTTTGAGTCCCGAAAATCTCAGGACCGGGCCTGAGAAACATACATACCAGCAACCAAGCAGAGATTGATGATGAGCAACTTTGCAAAGAAGAAATGGATATGAAGATCCCTAAACCAAACCCTGGGAATTGCTTTTGTTGCTTTTGCCAGATTTCAGCAAAATTTGGGAAGCTTTTTAACCCATTTTAGGTCATGTATAATTTTTACACAAAAAATTTAATAAAGTTAAAAAAAATAAAAAGTCAATTTTTAACCATCATCCAAAATGAATAGGCTTTGTTTTTGGAGAAGAAAGACTTGACTTTGAAGATGACTTGGGTATATTAGGAGGAAAAAGAAAAGAAAACGAAGGGTAGTGACAACAGAAAAGACATGATTTTCTCTTTTTATTATTTAGATGAGTAAACAAAAAAAAAAAAAAAATGAAAGAGAAATATGGGTGAGATTTTTTTATTTTTATTTTATATTTTGCTGGATAATCTTGGTATTATAAAATATATATACAGTCAATTGGTTATTACAATTTTTTAGACATATAATCTTTTGATCATAAGTTCTCACCAAATCTCTTTTCTTTTTTTCTTTTTTTTTTTTCTTTTTTGGTGAGAAATGAATATGACATTATTAGATAGTTTTATTTCTCACAATTTTTTTTAGGAAAAATTAATAAAACATCCCTCTCTAAATTTTGATAATAGGAGAGGTCTAATATATATTTTTTCTTATTAATTAAGGTCTCTCAATAATATTTCATAGACAAATTTCAACTCGTCGCAAAGAAATTTAAAATTTCTCTGTGAAATTGAAATTTTTCTTTGAAAAGCAAAATTTATTTGCGAAAATGTTGAGAGACCTCAATTACTATGAAAAATATTACAAATCATTTATCTTATAAAATCTTAATATTAGGACCTTAAACTAAAACTCAAAAATTTTCTTTTTTACCTAATTTGTAAACTAAAAAATGAAAAATAATTATTTTTCACATAATTTTTTTTTTTTTTTTTTTTATCATTTCTCATCAAATCGCTCAATTCAAAAAATCATTAAATTGGATTTGACAATTACTTTTTTAGTAAATTTTTATTTTTTTAAGATAAAATTGTTATTAAAAAAAGTTGCTTTGTTTGACAAATTCTAAGAAAATGGCTTTTTTATTTAGAAAAGTTTTAATTTTTAATTTTTTGGTGTTTAGTGATCCGTTTTCAGATTATTATTATTATTTTTTCTGTGTTTTTAACCTTTCATATTAATCTAGACTAGAAGGGCCTGGAAATTACAAATAAATAAATAAATAAATAATACAAAATTTTAAAAATTTAACTAAAGACAAATTCTACAAAAATATATATATATATATATATATAATTGTTTTAGCAGTTGCCAAACAAAAATGAATCTTGTTAAACGAAAAAAAAAAAAAAAAAATCTCAATTGTTAGCTAAAAAAACCATAGCCAAACGGTTAATTTTTTTTTTTAACTTAAATAACCAAAAAAATTATAATTACCCAAACAGTTATTTTTTTCAATTTAAATAACCAAAAAAAGAGTGAATAATAGGGGGAAAATAAAGTAAAATAAAATGACTACTCAGCTCATGAACCTGCGATTAAAAGGAGAAAGGAGAAAAGAATTTTAGGTAACAGTTGGTTGAATTTTAGAATTATAATTTGAGAATAGAGTTATATTTTGAGTCTGTGAGTTTTGGAATTATGATTCGAAAAGAGAAAATTTGTTTGATTATGAGTTTTGAATTGAGTTTTTAAATTTTTTAAATGAGTTTTGAAATGAGAAATTTTATTTAGTTATGAGTTTTGAAATGAGTTTTCAAAACTTTAATTCAAAAACTTATAATTGATAACCAAACATACAACTCAAAACTCTTTTGAAAATTTTATTCAAAACTCATAACCAAACAACTTTTTCTAAATTCAATTCAAAAAAATAATTTGTCATTTTGGTCTAAAAAAATAATTTATATATTTAAAAAATATCAAAAACAAATAATTTTTTTTTTTTCCAAATAACATGTGGCGATTGGCAATTACAAAAAAATAAAAAAAATAAAAAAAATAAAAAAAATAAAATGTTCCGGTCAACTGGCCGAACAACCGGCCAGACATCCAAAAGGATGTTCGGGAGACGACCAGGTAAACTAAAAATTCAAAAATTGTCTGATTTATCAAAATATATTTTGAAATTGATTTAGAATCATGATTTGAAAACGTAAACTAAACATAACATTATAATGTAAAGGTAAAATTAATTTTAAAAGCTTTACCAAATACAGCCTTATAAACTTTATCATTTATTTGTATTTTTTTTTTTTTTAAAGTATCCACTGATTTGAATTTTCCCCATGGTAAAAGCTTGTCCCCCTTCTTATCATCAATCACGACCACCATCATTATTAGCACTACCCACATAGCACGTAATTACGCACCACAAAAAAGGTGCTAATAAAGTCTAAAGACTACATTCCACTAAATTTTTAGCCTATTTATAGTCAACTGTTGTTGATACATACATGTATTCTTATGAAGTGAATCATAAAATTGTCCAAGTGAAGATGAGAAACTACACTCACTTAAGTCATCTTCAGATAAATATGCCAATTCAACAAGTCACACCAAATCAACTTATATTCATGTCAAGAACTTAATCTTTGGCTCTTTATTTGGCAGACATGTTTTAGTGAAGCAAGAAAATAGTACTTGAGATTATATATATATAATTGTTACTAATGATGTAAATTGTCTCCACTAATGTCTTCTAAGGAAAAACTATTCAACTTCTTAGAAACACATATTTTAGTATTTCACCAATAGAACACACTTTGTCTCATAGTGAGAGCTCACGATAGATCTTCTTCATCAATCTCTCTTGGATGTATTGCTTTGCTACCTGGCAAATTACTCCCTCCTTGTTGCAAATAACCACCCTATATTTGCATGCCTGAGAATAGAACGAATCTTTTTAGCCAAAATAATAATATAAAATATATTATCAATAAGACTTCATTTGAAAACAAGCTAATTTAGTAATTTTTTATTTTTTTTAGTTAAAATATAAGATTAAAAAAAATTAATATATTTGGAATAATTTTTTAATTTTTTACAAAAAGATGTGCAAAAAGTAAAGAGAAAAAATCTTTGACTTTTTGTATAAATTGTTGACTTTTTAATTTTTTTAGTGACTTTTAAACTAAAATATTAAGTTGCCAAACAAGACCTAAATATGAATAAAAGATGAACAACCAAATAAATTGAAAACCAAAACTATAATTAAAAATCTTTAAGATTGTCATTGATTATTGGTAAATGTGAACGGCCAAATCTTTCAGTACATAGGCCCATTTGTTTTCAGAAGTAGGTTGAGTGGAATTGTTAATAAGAGGATTATTAGTGAGACGACTGTTAGTGAAGAAATTATTAATGAAGAGATTAAGAAAAATTGTATTTGTTTTATAACCAATGAACTAGCAATAATTCATGTTTGTTTTGAGAGATAAGAGTGAAATAAATCATGTAAAATTTCACAAATACCCTTGTCGCATTACTATCAAATTTTGGCTTATACCAACTAATAAATGCATTACATATTTTAATATTATAAATATATTTTATAAATATTAAAATTATATTTTAATATTAAAATTTATATTTCATAAATATATATATATTTTTTTGGTACTATTTTATTTTTTTAATATAATTTTTTTTGGCATAAATATTATTATACTATTATATTTTTATATTAAAAATTATTTTTATATTAAATTATTTTGATATAAAGAATGGTGGATGGTGGAATAATTAAAAAAAAAAATGATAGAGAAAAGCCTATACTAATCAAGTAAAGTAAGTAAATTAGGTAGGATAATAGAGGGTAAAACAATAAATTTTCCTCTAATCCCAAGGGATTGTTTTTGAAAAAATTTATTTCCACACACCTAATTACCTCAGTGCACACCTTTAATGAAATATTATTTTAATGGCAATTATATCCTAAATTAAAATGATCATAGTGAACATCCACCAACACTCATAATATTATATGAAAATATCCTCTGTACACATCTTTAAAAAAATAAAAAAATAAAAAAAATCTCAATGTACACCTTTTAAATAAAACAAAACTAAACCCTAATTTATGTTTATGTCATCTCCCAATGAAATAAATAATAAAGACATCAATCTGAAAAACCACAAATTGAAACATCTAACTATTGATGGTCATAGAGCATACCAGAAGACTCTTTGGTCGCTCTCGCCCCGTTTCCACATTTACAGAAGTGGTGATCTAATTAACCCACATCTGGCATGCATCCAAATCTTTGTGACCAAAGGTGTACACAGATGGGGGGCCCAAAGATAGGGTTGGAACTTTGACCTCTGGAAGCCATGCACCACAAAGCGGTACATCTTCAATGGAGGATTTTGTCTATAAATTTGGAAGTAAGGTCACTTAACAAATGTGTGGAAAGGAAGGTTAAATAGTATGTGTTCAATGGTTATTAGTGAAGGGTATAATTGTAACTTTTAATGTGTGGATTGAGAAAACTAATTAATAATCAAATTAATAAGTGTGTGTACTGAGAGAAGATGTGCATTGAGGTAATTAAGTGTATAAAAATAGAATTTTCCATTGTTTTTCTAATACCATCTCCCGTGGGGGACTACTAATCCCATCCATGGAGGCCTATTCTAGTTCCAAGGTATCGTGAATCCCCTTCCCCATTTTACAAAATCACAATATTAGTGAACCCACATTCATCCTAATCCAATCCCATCACCTATAACCCAAAATAGACAGACCCATAAGGTCAAGAGGGTATGACTCATGGTAAGGTGTACACATGCCAGTCCTCTTGAGTCTACGGAAGCCCACTCAACCACTAATATGCATTACGTGACCAAAATATCCAAAGCCACATGCCAATGAACTTCCTTTTATTCCGAAACCCATTGGGAATCCAAATGCCTAAACTGATATCCCACAAGGTCACATACTAGGATTGTTTGAAATGAAGAGTCAACACTTCATTTGAAGAACTAAGAAACCATATCCACAAAATGACTCCATGCAATACCTAGTCCTGTCATCACTAGAGATAGGGTTACCCGGCCATCTTGCCCAACCAAGCGGTTGTGACCTCTCTACTCATTACTCATAAGTTCATGGTTTAAAATTTAAAATAGAAAACAAATAGGAAAAGAAATAGTAGAGAAATACAACAAGAAAAGGAAACAATTAAATAACAAGAGGATTCACATACTAAAAATAGAATACTAAAGAAAATTAAAATTGGACCTACATGCATAATTCCATGTTGAGGAAGAATGGATGTTGTATAACTACTACTACTTAGAAAAAAAAATAGCTTATTCCTCTTAGAATTAGTTTCATTACAAATATTTATATAACATTATCAAAAAAATTCTCAAAATATCAACCCCTTTCTCATATCAATTTCAGGCTTCGCACTTTGATGGGTCTTCAAAAACCTTTTGATGAGTACTGAAGTCTACATAGGAACATGAAAACCCAGGCACTTCAGAATGCGAAATCCCAACCCTGATCCTACCTAGTTCCCACAATTCATGCTTCTACAAGCAATGCAAGAAGCTGATTCTAGGAGCTTCTATTTCCACATACCACTTTATCTCAATTCACACACCAATTTTCTTCCAGAAATCAATTTCCAAATGAAAGTAAATGGTTTCGAACCATGTAATTTTGTTCGGAAGTTGATATCCGAACCAAAAAAGTGTATGCACTGAGAAAAATTAGTGTGTGGAAATAGAAGCTCTCCAAATGTCATGGACAGAAGCTTGCCCGGTTGGATTCAAGCCTCTAGATCTAGTTAAAGCAAATAAATACAAAGCTAGCTCCATAAAGTAAAAATAAATAAATATTTTCGATCCACAATTGATTTTTGCTACATAGGGACTTCCATGCAAAAAGATATAGTAAGCAAATTACCTTGATATTAAATTGGCCATGGATCGTCCATAGCTTGCCAGTTTTATCATTTGTTGAAGGTCCTCGTACCTTCTATAAATTAGGAAGCAACAAATCCATGATCTTGCCGAAAAAATATGGGAAAAGAATAGAAAACACATACCTTGAAAGATATAAGTAATTAGACACTTTTTTCCATGAGACCATTTGACGATTCCTTTTTCTCTCTCCAAATTGCCAGTACTTCATCAGTTCTGAACCGTTGTGTGAATGGGAGATGACATCCCATTAGCATAAGCTAGGAGACCATATACGCAATCATTGCCCCATTGTCAATATAGTACCTGTCATCAGTTGCAAACAACCTTTCACCCCTCTCGGAGCACATGATTCTCATTATCTCTTGCAAGTGCTCATTGCAGCCCACACCACCAACAATGAGAACATCTTTCCTGTCAGTGTGCCATTGCCCGTTCTGTAATCTCCACAAGCATCGGAAACACAGTTTCCTAAAACAATTTAAATTGAATGCAGAAATTGAGCCACAACTACATCGTGTAAATATTTAACTAATACTTGTAATTTACAAGAAACAGCCATACCAAATTACCAACTACATAACCTTTTTATCACCACAAAATATGTATTTTTTAAAAAAAAAATATTAGAAGCATTCCAACTGATTACCTGAAGGGAATAGCACAAACCTGCAGGGGTGCATTCATTATTTTTTAGCTTTTCCTCAGCAGTAGCTTCAAGATAACTCAGTATTCCACTAGATGAAACATCCATTCCTTTGGCAACATAGGAAAGGTCTATAAACTTTTCTCCTTTCTTCACGAGCTGATGAAGAAGGGAAAAAATAAAAAAGGCAAATCAAGGAGAAAAGATTTATTTATTGTATCAGTTAAAAATAAAAGAAGAAATTTAAGAAGGAAGAAGATGATGGAACAGAGAAGATGAGAGAAGAACCACGTTAGGAGGC
>JAPPVO010004336.1:0-12147 GCA_030407325.1 Camellia japonica | reverse complement strand
CCCTTCATTCGGGTTTAGAAGGGTTTTTCGGACCGAAACAAGGCCTGGTTCTCTGTCCAACCGATCCCACCGGCCGGTCCAGTCTGAGTTCCTAAACAATGGTATGGGCGTGGGTGTGGGACTTTAAATTAAAAAAAATATTGTGAATCTCTTTATTATCAAAAATTGAAGAGGGATGTTAGATTAAATATCTCTTAATGAAAAGTAATTTTATTTAGGTAAAAAATATTTTTTATTTTTAAAATGTACCACCACAATATCACAACTAGGGCTGCAAACGAACCAAGCTGAGCCGAGTTTTGCTGAGCTCGAGCTCGGCTCGTTTACTTGTCGAGCTCGTTTATTAAGCTCGAGCTCGGCTTGGCTCGTTAACATTAATAGAATTCGATCTCAGCTCGGCTTAGCTTAATAATTTTTTTTAATATTATTTATATTATTTTTTTAAAAAATATTATTTATATTATTTAATATATTTATTATATAATTTAAATAAAGATAAGCGAGCCGAGCTTATACGAGCTCGAGCTTGAGCTCGGACTCGTTTACTAAACGAGCCTAATATTCGAGCTCGAGCTCGGCTCGTTGTAACATGCCCGCGGGGGACCTCGCTACAGTTCGGACTCTCCTTTTGTTTGTTGCGGTTCTAAATCTGAACCAAAGAGTCCAACTCTGGCAAATCGTTTGAGAAAACAGATTTTTGAAAAGTAGTGCCAAACATGGACTGCTTTGCCAGATTACAGAGTCGCCACCTAAATATTTTAAAATGGGAAACTTAGGAAACCCTGACTCGGTGCCGAAGGCCATGTGTCCGTCATCACCAAAGTGGTCTTGGCTCGGGAGCTTGGGTACGATCGGGGAAGGTCAGCTATGAGCACCCCCTTTCGCCCGGTCCGAAGACCGGCCTCTACTAACCGTGATATCCAATTTTGAAAACTTTATGCGTTCTTATTCCGGTTATTAGCCTAGAATTACTATGTTGTGCGCACAGCAAACAAGTATAGACCAAATCGCCTAAATTGGAACAAAACATTGTAAGTTTGTTTTGAAAATGATTTGCTACTCGCAAGTAGCTAAAATGCAGGTTTTGCCACCCTCAAGTGGGCTTTAGAAAAAGATGGTTTTGCCACTATCTAGTGGCTTAAAACTCACAGTTTTAATGCATTATCCCAATTTAAGTAATTTGACCTCCACCCACAGGCATTCAAGCAGTTTATATCACATAAGCAGCTAGCCTCATGGTAATCATGCTGTCATGTTAGCATTCACACTCATGTGCTATGCTAAAGCGTAAAAACTTACATCGTACTCCGTGCCAAATACAAGGAACTAGTTAGCAAACATGCATGACCTAGTTCATGTTAAGTGGCTAATGCAACACAGGCATAGATGCAATCTAGAGTAGGCTCGGCTAACCCTAAACATGGCATATGAAATGTGCGAATAGCACGTATTCAATTTGGAATTGAAAATTGCAATGCGGTTTGTATGATGTACCGAGCCCGGTGCATGTAAACAAATGCATGAATGCACGCATGCATTGCATAAGGTATGCTAAAATAGACGTGCCCTAATCTACCATCGTAAGCAGGTAAATAAAAGGGATAGAAAGAAATGGGGGTTTGGAAGACATACACCCACTCACACACACTTATTACAATTTTGCCCTCGCTCGGGGGGACCAAAAGAATATACAAATTAATTAACTACGCAAGCTAATTAAAATATTACAAATTTCACTAAATTAATCAAATAAATTAATTAATCTAATTAAAGCAATAAACCGCCTCGGGAAGAGGGCTCAAATGCAGCGCGCGCTCGGAATTGGCTCGGAATCGCATTGCCATGCACGGATTGCCTCTGTTTCCCCTGCTATCCTCCTCTGAAAATTGCCAAAGTCCCAGGAGTGCCTCTCAGGGCACTGGGGAGTACCACCGGCTGGGGTAGAGCACCACCGGCTGAAGAAGGAGGCCACCGGCACTAGATGAAGTTATCGGCTGGCAATTGACTGCCGGTCGGCACTAATAGTGCCGGCCGGCACTTAACACTTGCAGAACCTGCAACCCACAGCAGCAGAGGACAACAACATGCATGGCAATGTGATTCAAGGTATTTATGCACTATACACACCCCTTATCATGTTATTGATCAAAGGGGCATGTGCCTCGATTCCCGGACCACCAATCGCGCATTTCCATGCATGATGGCCCTAAGAACCAAGAATGCAACTTTGATTTCAAATGCATGCAATGCAAACAAGCAAACAAGGGTGCTCAAACCTCTATCATGACTTGGTCAAGAGGCTTAGCATGCATGTCGATGCAATGAAGTCCTGAACATGTCAACTAGTATGCAATATGGCAATACAATGCAATCATGCAAGTAAGCATACAAGACAAGCATGCGAATCAATGGAAGGATGGTCTTATACATGAATAGGCAACTCAAATAGTCCTAAAATCAGTGGCCAAAATGCTAAGTCAAGAGGGCTAAACACACATGCGCACATGTATAAGTTAAGGCACCAACACTTAAGCATAATTAAGCAACTCTTAAACACATCTAAGAGGCACAAACATGGACTATTAGCATACATGGAAAGCTCTGAAATCATGCAAAACATGGTGCCAAACCAAGCTAAACAAGACCAAACAAAGCATGCAAATAGCCCGAGTGCTTGAAGCAAGGTAATGAGGCTTTGAACCACACTTGACAAGACCAATCATGGCAAGACTCGAGCAACCAAAAACAGGTTTTCAGCATGTGAAAATACACCCAAAACTCACACTCACGGCATCCTAAAAGCTCTAAACACACAAGCATGCACAAGGCACCCTTGAATGCATAAAAGGACACCCTTAAAGCATGAAAGAGATGACAAAAATGAACATGTGAGCATGGATTAGGGTCTGAAATAGCATGTAAGAGGGTTCCAAACCTTGAAATCATGGAGGCAATGCATCCTACACATGCACCTACTTGAAGCATACAAGCTACAATGCAAAGGGGCTATACAAAGCATGCCAAGATTGACCCAAACAACCTAGGACAGACCTTATACATGGAAAAACAAGCACATTTCCAGTTTATGACCAGCCACAAAAATAGAAGCAAGATAGGCTAACAAAGCATGCAAAATTACGGTAAATAGAAGAGATTATGAAACAAGTGCAAGATAGGGGTCCCAAGCAGGGTTGAGCCCTTCTTCAATGTTGAAGAAGGGCTCAAAATAAGCCTACTTACAGTTTATTACATGCTCAAAAAAACAGATTATACGCCAGCCAAATATACTATGCAAGAATCATGGCATACAAGGGGGTAAAGAGATAGGTGCTAGATGCTATCATCAAACAGCCAAATACCCTTCATAAGACATGTAGAGGGGGGAAAAATAAGCCACTTTTCAGGCCTGTCGAAGGCCCAAAAATGGAAGCATGGTAGGCTAAAGAAACATGCAACAAAATAAGGACCCAAGACGGTATTGAAGCAAGTCATACATGGGGTCCCAAACAAGGTTGAGCCCTTCTTCAATGTTGAAGAAGGGCTCAAAAAAAGCCTCTTTGTAGTTTACATCGAAGCTCAAAAATACATGCAACTATGGCTTAGATATGAACCAAGAAAATGCTAGTTTTGGGGAAAAGTGTGCTTACCCTTGTAGACCAACAAACCAGCACCCCTTGGTCCAAGTTTCTGAGCTCCTAACCTCTGTAAATGACCTCCCAAATGCTGGAATGGAAGATGGAGGTGTTGTGCTAGGTGTTGTAGAGCAAATGATACAAGAACCAAGGTGTTTGGAAGCTTGGATAGGATAGATATAGAGAAGGAGGTGGGATATATGTATCTATATCAGAATATATGTATATCCTCTGGTTTTTTGCTTAAGAATCTCCAACCCTTGAGCAATGGAGAGGGGGCATGCTTATATAGGCAAGTATAAGCCAAGACTTAGAGGCTAAGTCATTCAAAAGGGGTCAAGGGGGGCCAAAGCTTATTCAAGAAGCTTGGACAGCTGGTAGGCTTCTTGAGGAAGCCAAGACAAAGGGGTCAAGGCTTCCCCAAGAAGCCTTGAGCAAAGGGTGCAAAGGAGGGGTTCAAGGCTCAAAATGGTGCAAATATGCACATGCATGCACGTGTATCTGATTCTGTGCATCCCAGCTGGCACAGCTGGCCTGCACCATGCCTGCAAGGGTCAAAAGGGGCAAACCGGCCAGCAAAAACGGTCATCGACACAATAAATGGCCGGTCGGCACATTATAGTGCCGACCTGCACTTTATTCTGGCCGGTCGGCACAATGGAGTGCCGGTGGGCAGCCGGTAAGGTCACCAAGTGCCGGTGGAAGTCCAGATTGAAGCCCCGGAAGTTAGCTTTCCAATGGCGCAAACCTTGCCTTAAAATTCCTCCTGTGCAAAAAGTTATGCCCTTTTCCGTGAAGCCGCGCAGACTTGATCCAACCGGACTGATCCCCTGCTTTAACCAGTCATATCTCCTCCACCCGGACTTGGATGTAGGAGATTCTTGAACCAAAATGAAGCCCCGGAAGTCTTCTTTCAAATGGTGGTGGCCTCATAGCTTAACTCCAAGTATGCGGATGAATGGGCCTAATTCAGCGAGGGCTGCGCGACTCGCTTCTACCCGGATTCATGTCGAACTTCTCCCAAACCTATTTTCTTCCCTCTTCTCCTCTTTTCTTGAACTCCAAACCCTTAAACAAAGTGTTTGGAAAGTTTTGCCTCTCTTCTTGCCAAAGAAACTGAACCTGTGGCCTGCACATCTCTCAACATCGACCAAAACATCAGTCGCGCCCAAGTCTTCGGGGCGGTCAAAAATGGGGTGTCTACAGTTGCCCCTCTTTGACAGAACTCGAAAGTCATAACAATGACGGGAGTGAATGTCAAAGCCCAGAGACGACTCATTTTTGACAAGGTCGAAGACTTGGACAAACAAACAAAATATAGATAGATAAATGGTTGTGCCCGCAGGCTGCCTACGTATCCTTTTGCAAGGAATCAAACCAGCGTAGTTCAGGGGCAGGATGCAAAGTGATGCACAATGCAAGTGCATAACTTATGATCATGCAAAGGATGCTGTAATGAAGCAATTATAAATGCAACATTTTAAGCGAATGCTATGCAAGCAAGTAGACATGAACCAAACTACATCTCATGTAGAAAAGATGTAAGAGAATTATGCAATTCTCACGAATATGTGCGTTAGATACACAAAAGCGAACAAAGCGTGATAGATACACTAAGTGGACAAACATGTGTGATGGATACACAAAATTGAAGAGAGTGTGATGGATACACTATATGAATAAAGTGTGGTTGATACACTAAGTGAAGCAAAGTGTGACAGATACACTAAGCAAATATGTGATAGATATATTAAGCAAATGTGTGTGGTGGATACACAAAGGGAGCATGTGATAGATACAAAAAGTGAACGTGTGTGGTAGATACACCAAGTGAAGCGAGTGTGATGGATACACTATATGAAGCAAAGTGTGATGGATACACAAGGTGAGTGCAGTGTGATGGATGCACTGTATGAAGCAAAGTGTGATGGATACACAAGGTGAGCATAGTGTGATAGATGCATAAAGAGAAAGTGTGTGATTGATACACAAAGCGAATGTGTGTGATGGATACACAAAGGGGGCATGTGTGATTGATACACAAAGCGAATGTGTGTGATGGATACAAAGCGAGTGTGTGATAGATACACTATATGAACTAAGTGTGATTGATACACTAAATGAATGAAGTGAGCAAAGCGTGATGGATACGCAAAAGGCAAACACAAAGTGTGATAGATGCACTAAGTGAGCAAGTGTGATGGATACACAATAGGTGATCACGAAGTGTGATCGATGCATAAAGAGAAAGTGTGTGATTGATACACAAAGCGAATGTGTGTGATGGATACACAAAGCAAGCGTGTGTGATTGATACACAAAGCGAGCGTGTGATTGATACACAAAGCAAGCGTGTGTGATTGATACATAAGCGAGCGTGTGTTAGATACACTATATGAAGCAAAATGTGACAGGTACAGTAGCTGAGTGCGGTGAGCACAGTGTGATGGATACACAAAGGGTGAACACAAAGTGTGATAGATGCACTAAGTGAACAAAGTGTGATGGATACACTAAATGTGAACACAGAGTGTGATAGATGCACTAAGTGAACAAAGTATGATTGATATACTAAATGTGAACACGAAGTGTGATAGATGCACTTAGTGAACAAGTATGATGGATATACTAAAAGTGAACACAAAGTGTGATAGATGCACTTAGTGAACAAGGTATGATTGATATACTAAATGTGAACACGAAGTGTGATAGATGCACTTAGTGAACAAGTATGATTGATATACTAAAGGTGAACACGAAGTGTGATAGATGCACTTAGTGAACAAGTATGATGGATATACTAAAGTGAACACATGAAGTGTGATAGATGCACTTAGTGAACAAGTATGATGGATATACTAAATGTGAACACGAAGTGTGATAGATGCACTTAGTGAACAAGTATGATTGATATACTAAAGTGAACACAAAGTGTGATAGATGCACTTAGTGAACAGGAGTATGATTGATATACTAAAGGTGAACACAAGTGTGATAGATGCACTTAGTGAACAGGAGTATGATTGATATACTAAAGGTGAACACAAGTGTGATAGATGCACTCAGTGAACAGTATGATTGATATACTAAAGGTGAGCACAAAGTGGATAGATGCACTTAGTGAACAGGAGTATGATTGATATACTGAATGTGAATGAAGTGTGTGATTGATACACTGAATGCAATGAAGTGTGTGATTGATACACTAATGCAGAAGTGTGTGATTGATACACTGAAAGAAATGAAGTGTGTGATTGATACACTGAATGCAATGAAGTGTGTGATTGATACACTGAATGAAAGTGTGTGATTGATACACTGAATGAAATGAAGTGTGTGATTGATACACTGAATGCAATGAAGTGTGTGATTGATACACTAATGAAATGAAGTGTGTGATTGATACACTGAATGCAATGAAGTGTGTGATACACTAGATGAAGTGTGTGATTGATACACTTGCAATAAAGTGTGTGATTGATACACTAAAGTGAGAATGGGTGTGATAGATACATAAAATGAGAATGTGTGTGATTGATACACAAAATGAGAGAAGTGTGATTGATACACTAAATAAACATGTGACAGATACATGAAGCAAACGGAAGTAAATGAGGTGTGATGGATACACTAAAGTAATCATGTGACAGATACATGAGGTAAACAGAGTGTGATTGATACACAAAGCAAACATGTGATATGAAGAGAAGAATGGTGTGATAGATACACAAAGTGGGTGAAGTGTGATTGATACACTGAGTGAGAGTGTAATAGATACACAAAAGTGAATATGTGCGTGATAGATACACAAAATGAAAATGTGTGTATAGATACACAAATGAGAATGTGTGTGGTAGATACACAAAATGGAATGTATGCGATAGATACACAAAATGAGAGGGTGATAGATACATAAATGAGAATGGTGTGATAGATACAAAAGTGAATGAAGTGTGATTGATACACTAAGGAATAAGTGTGAATACACTGATGAATGAAGTGTGATTGATACACTATTCTGGCTTGAAGCAGACTTGATCTTGAGCTTGAGGTAGAGGTACACTCATACTTCGGAGCATTGGCAAGGCCTGAAGAGGTACACACGGGATGTAGTCTCGGAACTTACTGAAGTTGAAACAAACTCAGATACCCGACGTTTTCCTCTTTTGCTTTTACTTTGCAGTCCGGAACCACATAGCTTCAGATAGGTCCTGGTTTTACTGTTCACACTTACATCGGGTGGCCCTGCAGTTTTATGAAAGAACGAATCTGTTTTGCACAAATGTGGAGAATGGCACGCACTCTGAGCACAAGATGATTTGATTTTGTTTGAAATTAAGAAATGAGTTCTTAACCGGGTATTGAGCCTACGACTGAACACAGCGCGCTCACACAAATGAAAACAAAGGTAAACAACCTAAACACATCTAGACACTCGAAACGACTCAAAACAAGAATCGAGATAGACAAAACAAAACACAAGACTCAAATGTGCACAGGGAGCCTGTTTCACCGGGTATTATTTCCCACCCTTTCTCATTTGTGATTCTCACATCACTCGGCCCTCAAGCTCTGTTTTTCTGAAAAAGCCCTTTTCTCTCACTTTTTCTCTCATCGCACACCTCTCTATTCTTCAATCTCTCATTTTTCAATCCCTCCCCTGGATGGTTGATGGATAACAAGAAGTTGTGGGCTCTGCCCCTAGCATTCTGCTAGATTCTTCTGTTCACAACAGTGAGTTTCTCCCACAGAGGGTTGTGCTACAACTGGGTGTGTAGCAAATCTGCAGCTAACATCGGTTGATGATGCCTCTGGGAGTTTGGACGTGGTTAGATCTGTCCAGATGAGGAAGTGGAACATCTTGATCCATTCCAATTTGTGCTTCGCACTGGCTTGATACCTCGCTGCTTGGAGGTGAGAGAGCTTTCAGCCCTTTGTTTACTTCAGTTGTGCCCTCTTCTGGCAGGTAGGTGCCCTTCTTGGCAAGTATGTTGATGATGGGGAAAGACAGAACACCTGACTCAACTGTGCCCCTAGTTCATCATTTCGACCATTTTTTGTTTTGGTTTCTAAAAACATTTTGACCAAATGAGAGTTAGATTAACATGCTTATTCGATTTTTGATTTGAAAATCATGCAAGTCAGGCTATGAGCACTGAAAATTTTCCTTTTTTGGGTCCAAGAAAATGGTCCAGTTTTGGAAAAATGGAATAATTTTCGAGAGAATTAGTCAACCTCAGTAAAAATTCTCAAAAACTATTTTTGCAAACGGCCAATGCTCAACAAGCACGGAACCTACTCTTGAGATGCAACCTCGGACCATAGCAATGGAAAATTGCCCCTTGTCTGAAGACTGCATGGCAACGGAAAGTTGCCCCTTGTTTGAAATGACACCGCGACGTTTTGAATGGCAACGGAAAGTTGCCCCTTGTTTGGATAGCATCGCAGCGTATTGAAATCAATCCTCAGAGCGACGATCACAACCGAACTCTCGGATACAGAGAAGGCAAAGATGATCAAAACCATTTCATGGACACAATTGAATTGTGTTTTAGGGCTGGACTTCAGAATGAAGTTGCCTACGTATCCCAAATGGGAATCAAGCCTTACGTAGTTCGGGGTTAAGGTACACTCGGGTATTTAACCTCTCCTTTTTATGCTCTAACTTTTGCCAAGGCGCCTGTTGCAGGTTTTCGACCTTGCGAGCTTTGTTTCTTTCTTTTCTTTCTTTTTCATTTTTTCTTTTTTTTTTTTCTTTTAGGCTCTAACTTTTGCCAAGGCGCCCGATGCGGGTTTTCGACCTTGCGAGCTTCTTTTTCTTTTCTTTTCTTTTCTTCTTCCTTTGTTCTTCTTTTTTTTCTGTATTTTTTCTTTCCTTTTGTATGTATTTTTTGCTTGCTCTAACTTTTGCCTGGGTCGCCCTTCCGGGTTTTCGGCCCAGCGAGCCTCTCAAAGGGTAAAAGTGTAGCAAGTCCATGCCAAATGGTTTTAGGGTTTTGATGCCATCCGTATCCAGGAGAGTGGCTGTTGATTCGCAAGAGAACTCATCTTCGGCTCTTCGGGCACATCTGACATCTTTGCCCCTAGTTTGAGGGGGGCTTCTGATCTAGCTTCCCAAGCCTCTCTTGACGACATCTGATCTTCTTGATTTGACTTTCTTGCCTCTTGTTCGAGGGCTGCTTTGAATCTGGTCTCACAGGCCTCACGTTGTAGTTAACCGTTGAACATTCTGAGTTTGAGTCCAAGGTTCGAAAATGAGGGGTCGAGTCTCGAGGCTGAGAGCGATCCTAGGCTGCACAATCTCAAGAGCGATTCCACACATGTCTTCGCAGGACCGCGCAAAACATTTTTTGAAAGTTTTTAAGAAAGCGACAAATCGCTCGCGCTGAAGACAGTGTAGGACCAATCTGGATCAAAGCTAGGGTCCTTCTCAGTACTCACACTAACAAGCATGATTTCATTCATTAAGGGCTTAGCACGCCTCTCTTTCTCTCAATTGATCAAATTTTTGCAAATCCCAAGGAATTCCTTCCTCTTCGTTTTCACCACAGTGTTCAAAAAGTTTTGAAAAACTCAGGTCATTACAATGACTTCAAGGCACAGAAAAGACAGAGTTCTTAGTCAAATACTTCCATCTCATTTAGAATTTCTGGCACAACTGGCACACGGCAGAAGCAAACACAAGAGTGTGAAAATCACTGCTGTTCCATTCAAAATCTGTTGGCAAACTGGCTCCCTGGCAGAAACAGACTCAAAAGAAAATGAAAAGACAAACACAAAACAAAATGGTGATGTCCGAGGTAACACCCCCGAATCACCCGACTCCTACAACAGGACTGACTCGATACAACAAGACAGACCTTAACCAAAAAGACTGACTCAAAACAAAGAGACAGACTCAAAACAAAACAATAGAACTGGCTCAATACCCAAGCCAGAAAGTACAAAAACTAGTATTTGCTACTGCTCAAAACAGTGCGTGCCATCCCATCTGAGTAAACTAGTGCCCCCGCAGGTGGTTCATCCCCCGATCACATATTCATACTATCCCCCAAGTTCACTGATCCAGTGACGATAGACTTTGCTGAGCTGGTGCGGATGACGTTGTTGTCAAACAAATCTTGTACATCATGGCGCAGACGAAAGCAGCTATCGGTCTCATGACCGGTTTGTTGATGGTAGCACAGTACTTAGTCCGGTCATGCTTTGAAGGGAGAGGATCAGGTAAAGGCCGTTGTTCCAATGGTTTCAGATGTCCTTTCCGGATTAAGACCTCTAGAGCCTTTGACAAAGGCATATGAAGTGGGGTGAAAACCCTCTTGACTCGGGTGGATATTTGGTTTTCTGTGAGCTACTTCCGGACGCACCGGTGAATGGGGTAGCTTTTTTGATGTGGTGGTGGTGACCATGCCCACTTCAGAAGATCTTGTGCACATCCCACTGGTGGTCGCATTCGAACTGCGGGAAAACGCCCGCCTGGCTGCTCCTTCTCCTGGTCGAAAGGCCTTGCTTTATAGCGTCCTCGATTTGTACTCCCATCTCATGTAGATCTGAAAGGTAGGGAATGGGAGACAATCATTTTCTGCATGAGCTTGGGTTGGAGGTTGCGCACAACATCCGTATTTGATCCTTGTCCGTTGCCTAATGGTCATCATTGAGGCCTTGGCCCTCCACGAGTTACAAAATCGGAAACTTTCCTTCGGCTCCTGCCTAGTCTCGAGATCACGGGTTGTAATATCAATTTGTGTATTGTAGTATTGATCGACGAAAGCCTCGGCCATCTCATCCCAATTCCTCTTAACATCGTCTTCCAGTTTTGCGTACCAGATGGCCGCCACACCTGACAGGGTTCGGCCAAACAGAGACAGCTTCTGTAGTCTGGTGAGGCCCATCGGCTTAAGATATCTGAAAACAGCCTCAGGTGCACCATGGGGTCCCTGGACCCATCAAATCGGTCGATTTGTGGCATCTTGAACCGATCTGGCAGTGTCACAGCTGCGTCCGTATACCATCCTCAATGTCGGGAATGGACTTGACTCCTTGGGATTTCTTAAACATCTTTTCCAGCTTACTCAGCTTCAGCGCTGTGGGGTCCGCTTCGAACTCGAAGGGAGAGTCCGGCACATTGACAGGCGTGGGTGCCTTAGATAGTTGCGGTAGAATCGGGGGCATAGCTGGCCTCGTTGGAAGGTCTGTATCCTCTTGGACATTTTGGACATATGGCGTCTCCCCAGGTGTTGGAGCTCCTGGTGGGGGAGGAACTTGTTGTGAAGCAGACGCGCCGCTTTGCTATTGCAGCCTGGTGATGAGCTCAGCCTGCTGAGCCATGATTGCAGCTTGCTGCTTAGAAAATTCCGCTTGGCGGACAGCGTCTTGTTGCATGAGTTTCATAGTTTCCTGCATTTGACGCATCATTGCCTCCATCCCTGATGTATTCTGCTGATCCATCTGACTGACCTGTTCACTGGAGGGGTGGATAAGGGCCACTGATCTGGTAACTGCTGAACTGGTGATC
>JAPPVO010004333.1:0-26870 GCA_030407325.1 Camellia japonica | reverse complement strand
AGGACTAAAGCCTGGAAAGCATCAAACGTATCAGATTTTTCCCTTAAAAAATTTACCCATGAGAAACGAGTAAAATCATCAACAGTTAAAAAAATGTACCTTTTACCTCCAATGCTTTCAGTGCGAGTAGGACCCATTAAATCCATGTGAACTAATTCAAGAGGACGTTTGGTTGTAAAGCTGTTCACCTTTTTATGCGGAGCACGGGTTTGCTTGCCAAGCTGACATGGTCCACACACATGGCTCAAATTCTTACCTAGTTTAGGTACTCCTCTCACAAGTTCTTTGTTGGCTATCTTAGTTAGGTCTTTGAAATTCATGTGACCTAATCTTTGATGCCACAGATCAATGTTACTTATGATGGCAGAATGACAAGTGAGATCATTAGTAGTAAGAATCCCATAGCAGTTATCAGATGTGCGAACCCCATGTAAAACAGTATTTCCCTTTTTATCCAAAATTTCACATTTATCTTTTGAAAACAATACTTCATGATGGGAATCACACATTTGACTAATGCTCAAAAGATTAGCTTTAAGGCCATCAACAAGTAAGGCATTATCTAGCTTGGGAAGACCAGCAACACTTATAGAGCCCTTACCAATGACTCTAGAAGTGCCGCCATCTCCAAAGGTAACAATTCCTCCTTCATATTTTTCAAGGGAGGTGAAGTAAGATTTGTTACCGGACATATGACGAGAGCACCCACTATCAAGATACCACATGTGTGAGTCACGTGCTTTTAGAGCAGTGTGAGCAACAAAACAAGTCAAATCATCTTTTCTAACCCAAATCTTTTTAGTCTTGGTGTTCCGCCTAGACATGTAAGGTTGTCTTCTAACCCAAAAAGTATTAGAATTTCTGCCTTTTTGAGACACCTTACCAAACAGTTCAAAACAATAAGGACGAATGTGGCCATACCTACCACAGTGATGACAGATAAAAACAGGTTTTGCCTCCCTTTTGTTGGTCTTGCCTGCTTTTGCTTGATGAAGAAAAGAGTCATCTTGATCTACCTTCAATTTTCCCTTTGCTTGAGTCTTCAAGTTATGTGAGGTAGAGGCTTGTCCTTTGTGAGCTGTCGCACCATAGCCTAGCCCTCTTTTGTCAGAACCCATTTGTTGAGATCCGAGTATGTCTTCTAGAGATCTGGAACCTTTGTTCCACATGGCAATTGTTGCTCTAGCAATACGGAGTTCTTCATCTTTCTGACTGACTTTCTCTTCCAATGCAGTTTGTGACAACTCAAGACTTTCAAGCTTTTCTTCATATGTGGAATACACCCTCAGAAGTTCATTCCTTTCAGTTTCACAGGACAGAAGTTTTCCACATAAGTCTTGCCTGTCACTTGAGATCTTGATGACATTCTGCTTTGCTGTCAAGAGTTCTCCTTTGAGCCGGACATTCTCACTCTCGCATGTTTTGAGCTTGAGAGAGAGTTTGTCGTTGGTTTTAGACAAATTCAGAGATTCCTCGTACAGCTTCTCGTAAGCTTGTTGTAGTTCATCGCCATTGATCTCATCAATGTCTTCAGATGTTTCATCGTCCTCTCTTTGCTTCTCAATCTCCTTAGCCTCATCCAATCTGGCAACCAAGGCAGACAAGTTGTTGGATGGAGGTGGAGGTGAATCTCCTCTTTCATGAAATTGGCTCAGAATTTCCCATGCATCTTTAGCCTTTGTGCAGTGAACGACCCGTTGCTGTTCTTCATTAGAAATTGCTCCATGAATAATGATTAGGGCTCTCTGATTGCCCAGATTATCTGCACTTTCTGTATCTTCTTCAATGGTTTGCCAACCTTCTGGTTCAAAGGCTCTCAGAAAAGCCCTCATTCTGATTTTCCAATACAGGTAGTTGGTCCCATCAAAGGTGGGAGCATGATGCAAGTTCTGACCACGGGCTGATTCCGAAGGCTTTGGAAGAGGTTGAGAAACCGTGGCCTAAAATGCCATGAAAGCACTATCCCCATCTTCACCAGATTCAGGTTCTTCGGGTTCTTGCTCCGAGCCACTTTCATCATCCCAAGTTACGGTGTAGACTTTCTTCCGATTCTTTTTCGTAGGGCATTCAAGGGATATATGGCCAAACTCTTGACATTCAAAGCACTTGACCCCTGGCCCCCTAACAACCTTCTTTTCAGTAGTTTGAGCTAATTTTGGTGGAAAAGTTTTGGGTTTGTCATTACTCTTCTCTTTTGAAATAGGGGCTCTGAAATTAGGCTTCTTTTTCAAAAAATTTTTAAACTGTTTTGTAAGCATAGCCGTCATCTCAGACTCTAAATCAAATTCAATCTCCGGAGGTTTTGCAGTCTCATGAGTACTTGTGAAAGCCATACTTTCTTTTTGCTTTTTCTTGGAAATTTGGTGGGCTTCATAAGTCTGCAAATTTCCAACCAATTGATCGAGCTTGAGGGTATCAACATTCTGAGCCTCCTCAATGGCTGTCACCTTTGATTGGAACCTCTCGGGAAGGGACCTCAAAATTTTCCCAACAACTTTAGCTTCCGGGATTTTTTCACCGAGAGTGAAACAGGAATTCACGATATCACTGAGTTTTGCATAGAAATCATCAAACGTCTCATCGTCACGCATAAAAAGGGTTTCAAAGGCGGAGGTGAGACGTTGAAGTTTTGACCTTTTGACAAAGGTAGTACCTTCGTGAATTGTTTCAAGGATATCCCACGCCTCTTTTGCTATTTCACACGTGCAAATTCGACGGAATTCTTTAGGTGTGACAGAGCAAAAGAGGGAGTTGAGAGCCTTGCTGTTCCAACACGAGTTCTGATAGTCAGTTGTGTCCCATTTATCAAGGGGTTTAGGAATATCAATGCCATCAATGGTGACAATAGGTTCACTCCACCCAAAGACTACGCAGTGCCAAACTTTCTCATCGATGGATTTTAAAAATGCTCTCATCCGAGCTTTCCAATAAGAATAGTTTGTACCGTCAAGTAAAGGGGGTCTATGAGTTGAGTTACCTTCACGAATAGAATCCATAATACTAGTCACACAAAATCACACTCCTATAGTTTTGATAAAAACAAAAGTTTTTTGAGAAAACAAAGAGTGACCCACTCTGATACCAAATTGAAAATCCTATGTGATTCGTGATTAGATAAAGATTAAAATATTCCAAAACTCAAAAATTCCAAAACACTCAATCTAAAATCATCAAACACTTACGAGAGTAATTTTAGTTTGTTTGTTTTTAGGAATAAATAATAAATCAACACAAATGATTTTTTACGTGGAAAAACCACAATTGAAGAACCTTCAATTGTAATTAAAAACCACGGGCGAACCGCCACTAATCAATCCACTACAGAAGGACTACAAGGTTACAAAGAAACCATACAAATTACCCAACCCAGTCAATTTGTCTCTGAATCTTCTGTAACTCTTTCACCACGCCTTCGTCACGGAACTGATTCTGAAGTTGATTCCACACCACAACTTCACTTGTCGAATTAACGACTACGTAAAGAATCAAACGCCTTTTGAAACTTTACGTGATGATCTTCGGATCCCACTGAAGTGAACACTCTTGAATATGTAGTATCAAACTCTTTGATGTATGAATCTCAACTCATGAGTTTAGAACTCTCTCAAGAACATCAAAGAAAACTCATCAAACTCTCAGAAGAACACTTCAAACAAAACTCTAGAATTCTTGAATCAGATCTAGAAAAAAGTTAGATTAGTTTTAGGAGAAAACCATCTACTTATAGAAAACCAAAAGAATCCCAATCCTGAAAGAAACCAATCACTTGAAAATTTCCGGATTCTGAAGCTCGCTCGAGCGAGGCTCCTCTCGCTCGAGCGAGACGCTTATCTCGCATGATTTCTACTAGTGCCTTCGCTCGAGCCACGAAATCTTCGCTCGAGCGAGGAAACAACACCTTCAGGTTTTTGTATGGAAGCAATTCGTCGCTCGAGCCACCTTCATCTTCGCTCGAGCGAGCATTGACCTTCGCTCGATCCACCAATTCCATGCTCGAGTGCACATTCATCACCTTCAGGTTTTATGCTGGACGCAGTCCTTCGCTCGAGCGAGGACATCTTCGCTCGAGCGAGGAAGACAAAAATGCACAAAAAATTACAACTCAAACCCTGAGTTTTGTTCGCGGGATTTTGACAAGATAGGACCTAACAGGGTTAAATTCATGAGATTGGGGAATTTAGTGGTTTAATGATGTATTTGGTAGTTTAAATATTACCTTTGAGAATATTGAAATTACATTTATTGTTATAGTTATTTCTTGCTTAGAAATAATTGTTTTGGGCTATCGGTGGAGGATAGCCATTGATTGTTGTAGACCTTGCATGCGGCTTAGGTATAACTGAAATTGAGTCAATTGTTTGACTGTTGAGTTAATACAGAACATTCGTGTATTAATTATGTGTTGTATATGGCAAGTATTGATTATGTTGCATATGCATTTGTTTTTGGAGGAGATAGGGGATGAACTCCACGGTTTAGGGGAAGATAGGGGATGGACCTCTAAACCGGAATTGTTAGGAGGAGATAGGGGATGGACTCCATTAGCATCACTTTTATGTGTGCTTATTGATAATAGAAATATTTCTATTTATTGTTGATATGATACATCACCAAAATGTGTATCAGTTGGGAAGTATGGAAGTGAATTTGATTGTGATTGATATAATACCAACATGTGTATTCGTTATGTTAGGTTTAACTTGAATTGTTATTCCTGTTGAATTGGAAGTATTGTTAATAAAAGATGAAACCCCAGTTGAGTTATTTGGCCAGGTTCTGAGCCATAAATGGAAGGTGAATTATGCCATAGACATTGTGTCATAGGCAATGTAGACATTCGTGTCATGAATTTGTAAATTGATCATCCGGTGTTAACCATGTATCAGATGCTACTGCTTTAGTTAATTCATATGCTTGGTTTAGTATTTCTCTACTGGGCTGTGGCTCACCCTATATGGGAACTTCATTTTCAGGTTCAGGTGGTTCATTACCTCCAAGGACTTAGCTTGTGA
The DNA here is from genome assembly GCA_030407325.1 of Camellia japonica. Lineage (NCBI taxonomy): Eukaryota > Viridiplantae > Streptophyta > Magnoliopsida > Ericales > Theaceae > Camellia > Camellia japonica. The sequence continues at coordinate 21,858 of JAPPVO010004333.1, read as the reverse complement.
GGATTTGGACTCGAAGACTTGTTTTTATTTATTTGTTTTTATTTGATACATGTAAACACTCAAGCCTAGGGCTTTATTTGTATTGAGTTAGACTCTTATTTCTTTGTGTCCAAGTGTTGGCTTGGCAAGATGTAAGCCCGTAGGGCATTTATTTTGATGTTACATGTAATGCTTTTATTTAGTAATACTCTGATGAATTAATAGAATGTTTCGTTTTCTATTATTAATGCATGTTAATCTTATATATGATGGGTTTTATTTTGAGGGCGTTACAGTATTCTTCTCTAATGGAGTAATCCATTAGTAGGCACATCGCTTCCGCTGTCCCTAGGATATTGGAAATTTATTTCCATTCTTAACTAGGCTACATGGAGCACTATGCTTAGAATTCTCTATCTTATAGAGTTCCAAGAACTCTATTCACATCACCTTTACTAAGAAAACTTTATGTGACTTAGTTACACTCTCACAAAGCTGCTTACCTATATGCACATGACCCGAAGGGTTTACATGACAGCATACAATAATGCGCCACGTGACCCTATATGTTTACAAAACAGCATACAATAATGTGCCATAGAACTCTAGGTCTTAACTTCACAACCTTATGAGAAGTAAAAATAAAGATAAGCTACTTAACGGTTACAGATCGCCCATAGATGGCTCTCCACTAACCCATTACTTAAATGGAGTGTAAAATCTGATATGGAGGGCATTTAGTTATGGATATAGGCAACAAACTAAAGTGCAATTCCCAATTGGGAAACATTTTGCGCCATCATCCACCTAACATTAACAATACTTGATTCCTTATCTCTACTACACCATTGTGTTGTTGAGTATTAGGAATAATCAATTTTCTAAGCATCCATTTCTCTTCACAAAGTTTTCTAAAATAACTCAAATAGATACTTGCCACCTTGGTCAAAACTAAAAGCACGAAAGCTGTTATCTAATTGATCTCAACCTCATATGTGCAATGTCAAAAATTATCTCAAAACTTTTGACTTATGGGAGATCAAATAGTCTTGACTTAGATGCGTATCGTAATCTATAAATGTGTCAAGATTGAGGCTTAGCTATCATACCCTTACACATATCTAGTCACAAATATCATAGTGGACTAAATGCGCCAATACAAATGACCTTCTACGGCTTTCCTACTTACTTGTGCGCAACCATTACAAACAAAGTTACACATTCATATGAGAGCAGGATGTCACAAACGAGTGGGCCCAAGAGGGCCTACTCAAAACATCCATGCATCTTCTCATTAATGTGATTAAGTATAATAAGCCACCGGTTCATGACCAATGTCATAAATTAATTCCAATCATCCTAATGTGTGAGTTCTTGAAGACAAGTTTTAAAGGTTTAGGCCTAACTAGGTAATGACTCACGACTAATTCATATCCACTAGATCATAAAAGGATGTCATGGAGATATCGAGTGCGCCTCATATATAGAGTGATGTGAGTTGCCGGCAATGAATATACAACAGTGGTGTAATACTAGATCGATACCTTAGGTGATAGAACCTGAAGCGAAGAATCTCGTGGGTAAATCACGTGCTTCAAAAATGCGAACAACGAACCCAGCAGTGGAGTGATACTACAATATGAGTATCACCCACACAAGTCACAGTGCAGAGGCTGGATCGTTCTCATATGGGAAGGAGTTAGAGAGAGAGTCTGGGAAAAAAGGTTATGGGTAAAAACCACATAACGTATATTATATTGATCTATTTCTGAACCATATAATCTGATATGTAACCATATATATCAATCTATCCATATCAGTTGATATGATAGATATAGATATCATGAATGGTTATCCAAATAAGTTTTAAATTCAAATTCAAACTTACTTGGATAAGGTTTAAAAGGTTCAAAGGGTCATGCCACATAGGCGCCCAGTTTCTAACATTTTGTAATTTATCCTAATAAAATCACGTATATCATACAAATAGTTGATCTATTTTTTATTTTTATTTTTATTTTGCAAACATAATTTCGTTTCATGCATTATACTAGTAAAGGTGAATTGTTTGAATCACAATTGAATTGTAAGATTTACTTAACTTAAAATTCAACTACATGAATTGATTCGTGAATCATAAGATTTTAACAATCATAGTTATCGATATCAACTTAATTTTTTTTTTTTATGAATAATCTATTCAGGAGACATTAAAAATTAAACGGTTCAAATTAACAAAAACATATCTAAAATGAGCTAAACTGGACATTCGAGTCCAAGTAGTAGTATTCTGGTTTAGTTTGGTAGGACTTACAAGTCAACATAATTTTTTTATCAGTAAAACAGAACTTCATTATTGATGAAGAACAATGAACAAAGCAAAGGCAAGTGTTCCGAGTATCAAAGCTATGCTCTCTAATCCCAACTAAATTGGTATCGAAAAGTAAATCAAATCATAGGCAAGCATAAGGCTAACGATTGGTGAGACACTAATCAAACGACCAAGAAATAAAACCGAAAAGAATACACAAAAACAGCAGCAACAACCATGCAGAAAATGAGATAAAAAATTGTTAGGTTTTATTCTTGGCAATCCCGTTTAACAAAACTCCTTTCAGTTGTAATTTTATTCGATCTTTTATTTCAGTGAGGCTATGAGTTTTTAGATACAAATCCGACCCAAATTGTGCTTGTACAGAGGAGTTTGTGATCTAAATCCTATTATGTTTGCCACTTCGCTGATTATGTCAGAGATCGAGCTGCCCAGTCAACTCGTGGGGGTTCAGGGGGCAGCGCAGTGCCCCCGAAGCCAGAAGCAAAATTGCAGTCAAAGTTGCTTGTTTGCTCGAGCGGAGAATGTTTGGTTTCAGAAGTTTGACTTGTCTGTAAAAGTACTGGAAGTTGGGATTTTACGCTCAAGCGAACTTTCCTGCGCTCGAGCGAGGTCCACTCGAGCGGCCATTCCTGTGCACGAGCGGAGAACGCGATTCAGTTTTCTTTAACTATGTGTTTCAGTCAGATTTTAGGGTACGACTTCCAGATCTTCTTTGAGGGTTCTAGGGTTTTCCTTTAGGGCTATTTTGCTAGTTTTCTTTGATATTTAATTAAGTATTTAACTCATGGTTTAAGAAGTATACATCAAAGGATCGTTTGTATATTCTATACAAAAGAGAGAGTTATTTCTCGGTGGATTCTGTGGAATTTGGGCATGAAGTTTTGGTGGATTCCGGAGTGGCTCATCGTCGTGGATTCGATATCGGCGTTGTGGATTCAACGTTGCGCAAGACGATTCCGAGGTGAAGACCGTGGTGGAAGAGACATATAGGGGTCAGTTCAATTCGGGCATGGATTCGTTAGGTAATTGAGAGTGCACTTGTGTAATTCCTTTTGTCTTCTTAGCGGATTGTTTTGTGGCTTTTGCCCATGGTTTTTTTTATCACAATTAGAGGCGCTCCAATTGTGATTTTTTTACGTTAAAATCGTTGTGTCGATTTGTCTTGATTGTTTGATTGGGATTGTTATTTACTGCTTAAAATTGGTGCATAATCACAAATCAATATCTAGGAGATTTCTAGATTTTTCAAAAATAATATATTTTTTTTGATAACTCGTTATGCAATTCAATAGAAGGAAAAACGCAGTATAAATTGACTCCCAAAAGTTATTTGCACTTAGGAGGTAAATATATATTTTCTTTTTAAACGGAAAAAGGGAAGTTCTATGAGGTATAATAGCTTCCGCAAGTCCTAGTCCTGATATAATCAGTTGGCAGTTAGATTTAAACCAACCTCAAAAGAGGAATCTCTCACTTGGATAATAATAGACTCTACACTCACTCCACAACAAGATTTTACGACAGGAGTATAATCTAGTTTTCTAAAGAAAATTACGCCCCCAAGTGTTGACCTAAAAATCTTGTGTAGAAGTGTGAAGAACCATTGGACCACGACCCCCGATGGTCACTTAGAAGGGTTTGAACATCAGCAATTGGAGGGAGCACACCTGAAAACCCAAGTCTTATCACCAAACCAACCTTTGAAATTATAAAAAGAAAAAGATTATATATAACAATTTTTCAGTTATAAATGATACCAAACAAAGCCTCACCAATAGCCATGCCACCGCAGTGGAAGAAGTTGACTTGGACAGCCAAGAGTAGATCACTAGCATCATCAAAATCAAGATATGGAAACAAGCTGTTGAGTTGGGACTTATAGTTGCTTTGTCCAACGACATGATCGAGATTGGATTCGACTTGGGCTTCAAAGAAAGGCATACCCCCGTTGTTACAATCAACAAAGAGGTTGTCTTTGACACGACCAGCTAGTGGATAGAACCATGACAGTGTCTTAGAAAGAGACTTCTTTAACTTCTCACTTCTTCTTCTAACACTTGTCGCTTTGTTAAGCCTTGATGCATAGAAGTATACAAAAAGAACAAAGTCTGGTTGTTGTTTTTGGTCAAGAAATGAGAGTTTCAATTGGCAAAGATAGTGCAGTGTTTGGTTGGATGATTTGATGGTTTGCTTTGATGTCACCACAACCTTCATTGATTTGATTTCCTAGGTTGATGCTTGCACAAGTTGATTGTGTTGGACCATTTTAATAGCTTTTATTTATTTATTTATTTATTTTGGTGATGAATCTTCTTTTATCTTGTTTATGAATCTCATTTTGTTTGGTGAATGGAGATTCATTATTTTTTTGGTGACCTTTTGTTTTGTTCATGAATGGGGATTAATTGAAAGTTCATGGACTTGGTAATGAGTCAGTACTTGAAGACTCTCCATTTTCTCTAGTTTAATGGTCATTATTATTTTTTGGTATAATTTGTAAGATCCTAGTGGCCTATAAATAGTTCATCTCATCTATTCTTTTTTACACCAACTATTTTTTATACTTGAGAGATTACTAGCCAAAGAATGGTGTTTTTTCTTGGTAGAGCTTTGGATTTACCATCTTGTGCAAAGTTGGCCTGAACCATACGACAAGTGGTCGAACTGTTGTATATATCCTGGAGAGGACAAGTCATAGTTTCGTGACTGCTGCATCGATATTTGGGTTCTTCCTACCGCGGTGGGCTTGATCTCCTTAAAGAAAACAAGATATCTGTGCCTCAGCTTGATCTATTTGTATATCATTTTCTTTGCATTATTTAGCAATAAAATATAATTTTCTGGTATTTTCACCAACAATTTTAAGGAGATCAACTGTGGAACAAATACCAGAAAAAACCAATGATGGAATTAGAGATCTCAACAAGCCTTTCAAATTCAAGGGAATTCATTTTAAGAGGTGGAAAGGAAAAGTTCTTTTTTACCTCAACCGTTTGAAAGTTGTTTATGCTCTTACCAAGAAGAACTCAAACAAAATCCTAAGCAATGAGATGAATGATGAAGACTACGAGGCACATAAAGCAAAAGTGGCTTCCTACAATACAGATGAGTATAAATGTCGCTTTTTATCTATTAAATTGCTTTGCTGATCAATTTTATAATTACTATAACACCACTTACACTTCCGCAAAGAAAATTTGGAAAGCTTTACAGACTAAGTATGATACTGAAGAGGCAGAAGCAAAAAAGTATACGGCTAGCTGATTTTTTTTCGCTTCCAAATGGTGGATGGAAAATCTATTGTGAAGCAAGCACAAGATTTCTAAATGATAATTGCAAAAGTAAGATCTGAAAGGATCAAGATTGGTGACAACTTGGTAGTTACAAGACTTGTTGACAAGCTACCGCCATCTTGGAGAGAATTTCAAAAGAGCATGCACCACAAACAAAAGGAGACTTCCTTAGAGGCGTTGATCTCTCGCATCTGAGTTGAAGAGGAGGCAAGAGGCCAAGATGCATTAATAACACAAGAGGGTAATGACAATTCCACTATAAAGGTAAACTTTGTTTTGTTTATATGTTGTCTTCTACAAATTTTTGGCATGCTCATTTGTGTCATATTAACGGTAAATATGTGGGAATCATAAGTAGTTTAGGATTAATTCTTAAAGTGACAAAAAAAATTTGGAAAATGTGAAGTTTGCAACAAAGCAAAAATTACCAAGAGGCCTCATAAAAGTGTTGAAAAAAATACCGAATTGCTAGAATTATTTCATACTGATTTGTGTGAATTTGAAGGAATTTTAACTCAAGGTGGTAACTGATATTTTGTCACTTTTATTGATGCTTTTTCAAAATATACACATGTATATTTATTAAAAAAATAAAAGTGATGCTTTTGAGAAATTTAAAGAATTCCTTTTTGAAGTGAAAAATCAATTCAGTAAAAAGATTAAGAGAATTAGAAGTGATAGAGGCCGGAAGGATGAATCTCTTCGATTCAACTCTTTTGTTCAGTCATTGGGAATTATTCATGAGACTACTCCACCATATTCATCGTCATCTAATGGCATAGCTGTAACAAGCCCGCGGGGGACCTCGCTACAGCTCGGACTCGATTTTGTTGTCACAGTTCTAAATCTTGAACCAAAGAGTCCAAATCCGGCAAATCGTTTTGAGAAAATAGTTTTTTTAAAGAAGTACCAAACATGGACTGCTTTGCCAGATACAGAGTCGCCACCTAAATATTTTATTTTTGGGAAATTTAGGAAACCCTGACTCGTTGCCTAAGGTCACGTGTCCGTCATCACCAAAGTTGCCTCGGCTCGGGAACTTGGGTACGATTGGGGAAGGTCACTTCGTCAGCACCCCCGCTCGCCCGATCATAGATCGGCCTCTACTAACCATGATATCTAGTTTTGAAAACGTTATGCGTTCTTATTCCGGTTATTAACCTAGATTTACTATGTGATGCGCACAGCATACAAGTATAGACTGAGTCGTCTGAATTGGAACAAAACACTTCATGTTTGTTTGTTTGAAAATGGTTTGATGGTGCTACTCGCAAGTAGGCTAAGACCTGGATTTACCACCCTCGGGTGGGCTTAAGAAAAACATGATTTTGCCACTATCTAGTGGGCTTAAAACAAACATTTGATGAATTGTTCCAATCCAAATAACCCAACCTTCACCCACAGGCATTCAGGCAGTTATATCACATAAGCACATAGCCTCATGGTAAGCATGCTATCATGGCAATCACTCACACGCATGCAAGGATGCTAAAGCATAAAACTCACCGAGTACTCCAAGCCAAAACAGAAGCTAATTAGAAATCATGCATGATCCTAACTATACAGAAATGCCTAATGCAACACATGCAAAAATGCAACTATAACAGGCTCGGCTATTCTAAACATGGCATATGGAATGCTACAGCTATCATGTATTCAACTTGGAATTGAAATACAAATGCAGTTAGTATGATGCGCCGAACCCGGTGCATGCAAAACAGATGAATGAATGCAAACATGCTGTCATACTGTATGCTAATTGAAACATGCCCTAATCTAACCATCATAAGTAGGTAAATAAAAGGGAAGAAAGACATGGGGTTGGAAGACATACATCACACACACTTATTACATTTATGCCCTCGCGCAGAGGGTCCGAATAAATATACAGTCCCGAATAAAAGAATATTACAGTCCAAATAATACAGTCCAAAATGTGTACAAATTCCTAATTAATTTACAAATTAACTAAGAAAATAATAAACTGGCATGCAAGCCAGGGACTGCCTTGATTCTGATGAATGATGTATGTTTGGGCTGCCTTGCGCGGAAATCCACTGGGATGCCCCAATTAGCCTCTGTTTTGCAATTGTTCTTGGAAAGCGCGCCAAGCCTCGGAAGACTGCTGATTCTTGATTTTGTTGCAATAGAGAGCAGGAAAGGGGCATAGCAATGTATTTTCACAAATGTATGCATGCCTCGATCCTCGTGCCACCAATCACGCATCTCGATGCATGATGGCCGAGGAGTCGATTTGCGCAATTCAATATGGAATGAATGCGCATGAAAACACAACAAAACCTAACTCCATCATGGATGATCCGGAGTGTCGGTGACTAGGGAATTGAGACACGTTCCGTCACTCGGAGTACGGAACGTACCTCGTTTCCCGTGCTCGGGCTAACTCCTATCCCGAACACAATGCAATATGCATGACATGCATGAATGCAACTAAGATACAACCTAACATGCACAATGTTATGAAATGGCATACACGGTGCACGATGCAACATGGCATACACAATGCTCTAATATACAACCTAGCATACACAATGCTATGGAATGAAATGGCATACGCAATGCATAATGGACTTACACTAACATGAGTGGACCTCAGCCACACTCACACAAGAGGCCATTAGATGGAAATGAGACACTCGAAATGCGTGCACACGTGCACGCAAACCGAGGACCGACCCTAAGGCACGGAATGCCACTCTAACAAGACATGGCAAAACATGGAGTATGGCATACTAGCATGCAAATTTCAGAGGCAAAATGAGATGCAAAACAGCCCCGAAACATGGCAAAATGGTACTCGATGCGTGGAACGAGTCCCGAAACATGAAATTAGGCACATGAAATGGCCTATAGCCATGCAATGCAAGCATAATTTGAACATGAAGTGTAAATAAAGAAGCAAGGCAACCCCAAAAAAAGCATGTTTACAGTTTAAAGCAAGGCCAAACAGTGAGCAAAAATGGGGCTAGGCTAGCATACAAAAATGGCCCCGAAAGCAAGATATTGAAGCAACTCACAGAGGCTGGCCCCGAACAGAGAAGGGGCCTTCTAAAATATTGAAGAGGGGCAAAAAATATGATGTTTTACAGTTTATGACAAACCCCAAAAACAGATACAAGTATGCTCAAAATGCTATGCAAAATAAGGGCCAAAATGGAGATAAAGAAGCAACTGATACATTCTGGTCTCAAAAAGGTAAGGGCCCTTCAACAATGTTGAAGAGGGGCCCAAAATAGGACTTTTTACAGTTGATGGATGAGCCCAAAACAGTGTACAACTATGCTCAAAATGCAATGCAAGATATGGCCTAAAAGAGAGGCTACAACACAAAGTATACAAATGATGCTCTAAACAGCAATAGACCCTTAATGAAACATGGAGAGGGGGTCAAAATAAGGCTATTTTCAGTTCAGACCAATATCCAAAAACAGAAGCTCCATAGGCTAATAAATCATGCAAAAATGGGGCTAAAACATGGATATCAAAGCAAGTAGCACATGGAGGACTCAAACAGTGATGAGTCCTTCTACAATATTAAAGAAGGACTCAAAATAGGCCTATTTACAGTTCACAAGATGCTCCAAAACAGATTACACATAAGCCTAAAATGCTACACAAGAAATAGGCATACAAGAGGGATAATGAAGCAAGTGCAAAATGGGGGCCTCAAACAGTGAGAGGCCCTTCATGAAACATGGAATAGAGCTCAAAAAAATTCCACTTTCAGTTATGGCCGGAGCTCAAAATTCTAAGCAAGAAGGGCTAAGAAATAATGCAAAAATGAGCTCAAAAGAGGGAGAAAGCAACTCACCCTTGTAGACCAACTCTTTGCTGCCTTTTGGACCAAGAAATGCTGCCTCTTAGCCTCTGAGAAGACCCTTCTAGCTGCTGGAATGGAGTGGTGGTGTGGTGCTAGGTGGTGGTGAAGAAATGGTGTAGGGACTTGGATGTTTGAAGCTTGGAAGTATAGAGATAGGGGGAGGGGTGTAATGCAAGCTTGAAGCAAATTTTCCAACCCCAAAACCAGACTTGGGATGCTGGTTATATAGGCCAAAGCGGGGGAGAAAGAGGGGGAAAAAAAGGGAGGGAAATCACTCCAAGTTTCCCTCCAAAAATTGCCCCCCCGGATACAGAATCTGGGGGGGAATAAAGTGCATATCTGTGATGTGCCAGGTGTAAGGAAGCTGGCCGGCTGGTTTGCTAGGGTTTGGGTGGCCGGCCGGCCGTCCCCATGGCTGGCCGGCCAAGGGTCAAAAGGGTTAAGTGAGATTGTTGGCCGGCCACCACATATTGGTGGCCTCCCATGTGTGCTCAACACAGCCATGTGATCAAAAATTGGCAATTGTGAACCAGGAGAGAGAACAACCCACTTTTCAAAGGGGTTCAACAGGTTCAAATGGAATTACTGGCTGGCCACCAAATATTGGTGGCCTCCCAGATGTGTACATCACAAATATGGGGTTTAGGGTGCAAGAAAATGGCCCAAGGGTGGTCAACATTGGCTTCCGAGTGAGAGAAAACGCGCGACGGAGGGCGATGAAGGAATATAACTGGTTGCTGAAACAATTACTGGCCTCCCACCCTTCTACGACCTTCCTGGTGATGAAACAGAGGTCCCTGCCAAAAATGAACGAAAACCGATGCAAAATGAAGGTTCGGGGGCCGAAACGCGCAGTCCGAGGCCTTGAAAACCGACTGTTAGGCACCGGGAGTGGTGTTCGACCACGAAGTTGGTCTCTCATACCACAGTGTCCCTTAAAAGGGAGGAAATAAGATGTATGCCAAGAACCGAGGCAAACGGAGGTGGTTAGGCGGTCCCGAACCGAGGCACTCGGCCTGACCGCTCCGAAAATCGGGAACCGGGCTCCGAAATGGCCAAAATGGCCTACGACCACGAAATGTAGCCCACGGCCACTGAGAGATGATCTACAAGACCTCTCCCTACCCTCAGGGAAAAGAAACAGGGAAAACCGAGCCTGGTTCGCAAACCGAGGCAAAGCACAGAAAGGCCCGGAAGTTCGGAGGCAAGGCTCACGGCCGAGACTCTGAAACCTCTGGACGAGCATGATATGCAACATCACCGAGCGCTCAATCGGTGACGTCTGAGTCTTAAGGTCGGTCAAAAATGGGGTGTCTACAGTTGCCCCTCTTTGATAGAACTCAGAAGTCACAAGTGACGGGAGTGAATGTCAAAGCCTAGAGACGACCCATTTTTGACAAGGCCGAAGACTTAGACAATCATACAGGATAAACAGAGATATGCCCGCAGGCGGGGGGCAAAAAGCAAAGCGGTATGCACAAGGCCAGAGGTAACTTAATGGTCATGCAAATGCAGCAAGCTGTAATGAAGCAAGTATTCGCAAATAGATGCAACAGTTTTAAGCAAGAATGCAAAGCAACAACTACATTTCATGCAGTCAAGAATGCAGAGAATTATTCAATTCTCGTTACGTCTCACACGGAGAAGATACGATACCTGCGCGATTCGTCTGGTCGCACCAGCTTCAAATGAACCGTACATACAATATCGTGCCTGCAAAAGAAAGAAACTCAACAAGCACAACATGCTAACAACATATGTTCAATGCGATATCGAAAGTTCGACAAGCGCGGTGTCGGTGGGTGAGTGCATCGCAACGCGAGAAAGGAGTGTGCGTGACAACTCAAGTTTAAACATAGAGGCACGGTAATATCAAGGAGACGTGCATATCAATGCAAGCATGTTCATGAGAATGCAAGTTAGATGCACAATAATGCTGAACAATCGCAAATCAGGGCGCGTGTTTGTCACAAAACGGCGAACAAGGAAATGTGCGTTTCGGCGAGGGTGACTCGATCGCGGCCTCCGGTTCACCTCCCGGAGAGGTTACAACATGTTCAAAAAGGATACACCTTGATTTTGATGAGTAATGATGAGACACGTGTCAGAAGTTTGAAGTTGAAGTCCCGGCGGAGCGATTTCGTGACAGAACGTGCACTTCTCTTGTACTTTTTTAGGTCCCGGGAACTCCAATCTTCCCCAAAATTTGCAGAGAGCTTGGGACCCACCTAGGGATCACCACCGGCCAGTTTTCTTCCCCATTGGAGGCCACCGGCCACTTTTCAAAAAGAGGATGGCCGGCCAGCCTGGAAAGGTGGCCGGCCGGCCACTTGTCCAAATCCGCGGGCATTTTGGTCTTTTCACCTTCTTTTCTTTAAATTCACTCACCCAAACACTTTGAGCTCATAACATCAGTTCCGAAATCTTCTCCTCTAGCTTCCCAAACCATTTTCTTCCTCAGATCCGAGCTTTATGCGCGTTTTCCAACGCCCTACGCAAGTTGTTTTCGCGAAAACTTTCAGTTTTAAGCACTTTGAACCGATTAAATTTTGATTTCGGTGCTTCTTTTTTCATTTTCGCCACTTGAGGTGAGTTTATCTCAACATTTGGAAGATTTTCTTGGGAGTTTACTTTTGTTGACTTTTTCATTTCCCGGAAGTTGACTTTTGTTAACTTTTTCCAATTTTTGCTCATTTTTGCTCATTTTGCAGGTTTTCTAAAATGGCCGGTCATTTTCCTCATGGTGGAGGTGCTGCGGATGCCGGAGGTGATCCCGATATCATGGCTCTGCCTCCGAGGGTTCGACCCTTCATACCCGAGAGGTATGCCCCACCAGCACACATTCTTCCGCGAGCTGTTTTCCATCACTTTACTGACTTTGATGAGCGGGCGCCCGAGGATCTCCTTCTGCGGGAGCCAGAGTATCACCTCTCTCATGAGGCACGAGAGGTATTTACTTCGTTTTTATCTTTTCTGCAATGTACTCTACATTTTTCGTGCATTCTTGTTTACATTCTGAACACACGGTTCAATCACCTGAGTTTCTGAACACTTAGCCCATAAATTGATTGTGAACGCACAGCACACACTGATTGAGAGTTGAACACGCAGCCCAAACACTGATTTTCTGAACACATAGTTCGAATTGAAAGTGAACACACGGTACACACTGATTGAGAGTTGAACACGCAGCCCAAACACTGATTTTCTGAACACACGGTTCGAATTGAAGGTGAGCGCACGGCACACACTGATTGAGAGTTGAACACGCAGCCCAAACACAGATTTTCTGAACACACAGTTCGAATTGAAGGTGAACACACGGCACACACTGATTGAAAGTTGAACACGCAGCCCAAACACTGATTTTCTGAACACACAGTTCGAATTGAAGGTGAGCGCACAGCATACACTGCTTGAGAGTTGAACACGCAGCCCAAACACTGATTTTCTGAACACACAGTTCGAATTGAAGGTGAACACACGGCACACACTGATTGAAAGTTGAACACGCAGCCCAAGCACTGATTTTCTAAACACACAGTTCGAATTGAAGGTGAACACACGACACATACTGATTGATAGTTGAACACACAGCCCATTCACTTTATTTTGCACGCAGCCCATTCATTCTATTTGCACATAGCTCATTTTATTTTATGCTGAAGCATGTATTCATTCTGAATGCAGGTGACTTCTCGCACAGTGTAGGAATACGGCTCCACCGTAGCCAGAGATTGGTACGCCGAGCTCCCGGAGGCTGTCCGGGATTTGGTTGATTTGGCAGGGTTTGGGCCCTTTTGTACCGGGCTTTCTCGCTGTCCCGCCAAGAGGACGCTGATGGCAGCTTTAGTGGAGAGATGGTGGGACACCACCAACTCCTTTCATTTTTCCGCCACGGGGGACTTGACTATGACCCCGCTTGACTTCGCTGTGTTGACTGGCCTCGACGTGGGAGGTTGGGCCATTCCTTATGACGAGGACATGGGCCAGTGGTAGGCCGCTTGGGTATATTTGCTGGGGGTTCACCCGCCTGTTGATAGAGCTTCGGGCAGAGTCCGATACACTTGGTTCTCTTCTCATTTTCGGAGGGTGGAGATGGAGCCAAGGTCTCCTGAGGAGGCAGCACTGTATGCCCGTGGTTTTTTGATGTTCCTCTTCGGGACCACTTTGTTTGCCGACAGGGGGAACACTGTTGGGTTGTATCTGTTGAGCACCTTGGTGGACCTATCACAGGTCGGACGGTATGACTGGGGTGGCGCCGGCCTGGCTACCCTTTACTGCTACATGAGCGCGACTTCCCGAGGGCGGGGGGATTCACTTGGTGGTTACTGGAGAGCCTGGGAGGTACTTTCTGCCCTCTTGATTTACATTTCCGCTCTTCATTACTTGTACACTGCACACACGGCGTACTTTACACACTGTATTTTGCCCTTAGTACTTTGCATTTACATTCTGCACTGTTGTCCACAGTTATGGGTCTATGCGTACTTTTCGACATTAGCCCCAGAGATGGTGGTGGAGGGGCCCTTCGTTACCCCGTACTCACTTGCATTTGAGGGCCAGCACTGGCCGAGACCTCGGGAGTCTCTCTTTTTTCTACGGCAGTATTTCGACACGGTGCGGTCGACGGAGGTATTTCAGAACCCTCAGCTCTTTGTGTTTTCATCTTTTGATTTGTCTTGTACCTTCTTGATTTCTGATTGATTTGATTATCCGCAGATTGCATGGGAGCCTTGGGCACCCTTTGGTAAGAGTCTCCGATACCAGTTTGTTGGAGGGCGGGGTTCCTCCCAGTACAGGATCCTATTCGAGGGGCCGGTCGGCAGGGCCTGGTTTCTGGGGGAGCGCTTCTTGCGTCAGGTATGGGGTTATACTTCTCAGGACCCTCCCTCAGCACCCCCAGTCGAGATGCGGATTGCCGATAGGCTCTCTTCTCAGGATGTTGTCAATGCTATGATGGGTACTGATGCCTTACTCCATCTTGAGGAGGGGGATTATGCCACTTACCGTCACGTATATCTGATGCCTCCATTGACGGGAGTCCGTACTCCGATGATGAGGCCTGCTGGTATGCCATCTTCGAGCCGGGCCCAGGCTCGGGCTGCGGACGCTCCTTCTACCAGCGGGGCTGGTACATCTAGAGGCGGGCCCGGATTTATTCCCCCGGTTCCCCCGACTTATCATCATCCTGGATGGCTGGATATGCCGACTGAGCTGATGGGGTGGCAGTATGGGACTACCTCTCCGATTCCGATCCCGATAGAGCCTCCTATGCCTGACCACCGATATGTCAGTGACCCTGACTCACCACCGGTATGTTCCACTGTTTTCCGTTTATCACACAGATACTTTGGCATTTGTTTATTCATTGATGACTTGAGCTTGTATCTGCAGCCACCTAGGGAGTACATGGATCAGGTGCTCGAGATGGTAGCCTCACTTGAGGGAATGGTCCTGCGGAGGAAGGCGCAGTTGTCCATTATGGGTTTCCAGGTACCCTTTGATTTTCTAGCATTTGTACTTCTGATCACATGCTGATTTTGGACATTTTACTGCATTAATAGGCTACTTGTGTAGAGCACATCTGACACACACCCCACTTTCACACTGTATTTACATGTACCCACTTCATGTAGTTCTCTTGTATCTGCATCTGATGTACATGTTTTAGCTGATGTATTCAAACTGCATTTTTCATTTTCAGATGCCTCCAGTATATGCTCAGCCGCATGCTGGGCCACCTGGGCCTTCTCGGGGAGTTGGGCCATCCAGGCCGTTTCAGGGAGCTGGGCCATCTGGGCCTTTTCGAGGAGCTGGGCCATCCAGGCCTTTTCGAGGAGCTGGGCCATCCAGGCCTTTTCGAGGAGCTCGAGGAGAGGGATCGTCTCGCAAACGCAGGGCACATATTATAGAGGCGGAGCCCGATGAGGATGAGGAGGAGGATGTTGCAGATCGTCAGTCAGAGACATCTGCTGACCGAGAGGAGGGCTCCGATCTTGGCTCCAAGAGTGGAGGCGAGGCTGAGGGAGATCCTGAGGATGACAGCTCCGACTCGGACGGTGATGGGGGTGCAGAGGCTATTCCGCAGAAGAGGATGAAAAGGGCCTCTTATTCCCGTTCTCGAGAGCATTGATGTTGTGGTTCCCTGTTTTATTTACCTTTGTACTAGTAGTTTTGTAGCACATTGCATTTTGTTAGGCAGTTTTATTACTTTTGTAAAACTTGTGCCCTTTTGTTTGTGAAATGTTATAACAAACGAAGCATGATGGAATGAAACAGCTTTTGAAAAAGTGTTGCATTTTAAACTCTTAACATCATATCGCATCATTTTGCACCATAATGAGATTGAATGGAAATGTGCATTGTGCATTTGCCCAGTCAGGTAGTGAACCGACGTGACAACTTAACTTACTAAGATATAACAAAGTCTCGGCAAGTTTACAACTCGATAAGCAAAATACAACAGTGTCGACGACTCGATAAACAAGACTTAAACAAAAATTGCTTAAACAAAGAGCAACAATTCAAAACACAAAACACGACAGCTCGACAAACAACTCGATAAGCAAAACGACAACTCGATAAGCAAAACAACGACTCGATAAACAAAACAACAACTCGACAAAGTATACTTCGGACGATCTGGGCAACGGAACGCATCCGAAACGGAGGGAAATGGAGGCCTTCGACATACCCGATGCATGGAAATGCTTGAAACTTCCTCCCGGGGGGTAAAACAGGGCTGAAGGAACACAGCAGAGCATGGCCGGCCACTTTTTGGGGCCGGCCGGCCAGTTTTCTGCAGGTGAGGGGAGAAATGTGGCCGGCCAGCTAGAAAAGGTGGCCGGCCGGCCACTTATCCTGGCAACCATCAACTTTTTGACACGTGTCCCCCTGAATAGTGTTTTCTCCTCTTTAAAAGCTCCAACTTCCGGACTCATTCATTTCATCACCCTTTTGCACCAAAAATGGAGGCATTTCTCGCAGAAAATCTCACATCTTGGATCTCTTTTTTGGATGGCTCAGAAAAGTTGAACTTCCGGGGTTTCGGCTTGAATGCACTATTCACGCTGAGTCGTACTCCACTACACCTCCCTTCTTTTCTCCATGCCGCGGCAAGATTCTGGAACCCCGTGACGCACGTCTTTAGCTTTGGCGGGCAAGAGGTATGTCCAACTTTTGAAGATTTTCAGGTTTTGATGGAGTCTGAACGTTCGGAAGAGATCTTGCCTCAGTTCTACTTTGGCCACGCCCAAGCTTTAGGGCGGATGTGTGGACTTACAGCGCATGATGCTCGATCTCTGATTGGTAATGGGGAACTAGATATCCTTGGGTTGATCCATCGCTTTTCTGGTGCCGGTGACCGCGGTGACCATCATTGGCAAGGTTTCCAGTAACATGCGCTCTGCTTGTGCATGCTATTTCACTTCCTGCTTGCCCCGGGCCCGGGTGGACCCGGTATCCGTTTGATTGAAGTTGCTCAGGGCTTGAAGGAAAGGAAGAGCTGTATTGCTATGGCGTTGGCCGAGACATTGATGGGCTTGGACGCTTTCCAATCAGGAGACGACCAGATTTGCGGGGAGTCCACTACTGCAGGCAGTAATATTTCCCACCCAATCTCACATATGTTTTGCTCACATCACTCGGCCCTCAGGCTCGGTTGTTTCTCACAAAACCCTTATCTCACTGTTTGCTCATCGCACATCTCTCTATTCTTTATTCTCTCATTTTTCGTCCCTCCCCAGGTATGGTTGATGGACAAACTGCAGGTTGTGGACTCTTGCCCTGCCTACTCAGCCCGCGGCTACTTCTTTCGGCAACGCCTGGTTGATGCGCTTGATGAGGGATGGTGGTTTAACTGGATGTGCAATTTGTCTGTTGACCGCATTGCTTGGCGCTGTCCTTGGCTCAATCTTCCAGCAATGAGCTATAGCATGTCCCGGCAGACTGGGGTCCAGCTGATTGGTCTGACTCGCTGTGTATTCTATTTTTCGTTCCGGTTCCGGCGTCAGTTTGGCCATGATCAGACTTGCCCGCCAGAGGGGATCGAGTACCCGGTTGCTTTCCCGGTTCGAGGCGCACAACTTGCCCAATATGCCACAGCATGGAGGACTAGAGAGCTCCTGGCCCCTGCTCCCACTTTCAGTTGCACTTTGTCTGACGAGTGTTGGGATTGGCTCAATGAGGAGGCACAGATTGGGCCTAGCTTGGCATCAGAGGCTTCGACTAGCTCCGGGAGGGGGCGCAGGGACACCTGACTTGACTATGCCCCGGATTTATTACTTTATTAGTACTTTCAAGTTTTCTTTATGAGTGTAATAAAAAAAGTAACTTCAATTGTATGCAAGAGCAGGAGGACTCTGTTTTGAAATCAATGAAATTGAAGGTTGTGGTACTGAAAATTTTCCGCTTTGGTCCAAAAATGGTCTTAGCTGTAAAAAGATTGATTTGAACAAAGTCAACTTTTATTAAAACTTTCCAAAACTATTTTCGATATGGATCAGAACTGGACACGCCTGAGATCTGTCACTGAGATGCACAACCCCGGATCCTAGCAACTGGAAAGTTGCCCCTAGTCTGAATAGCGCCGCGGCACTGTGTGGCAACGGAAAGTTGCCCCTAGTCTGAATAGCACTGTACCGGAGATCGCAATAAATGCTGATGGACAAAGATGACTGAGATGATCAAAATGGACAAAGTTGATCGGGGAAAAGTTTATGGCTGAACTTCAGGATGAAGTTGCCTACGTATCCCAAAGATGGGAATCAAGCCTTACGTAGTTCAGGCTTAGGTTCGCTCGGGTATTTTCACTCTCCTTTTACGCTCTAACTTTTTCCAAGGCCGCCCTTTGCGGGTTTTCAACCTTGCGAGCTCAGTTTTTATGATTTCAAATTTTCTGTGCTCTGAGTTTTGCCTAGGTGCCCTTTCGGGTTTTCGGCCTAGCGAGCCTCTCAAGGGTAATATTTCTTCAACTTGTCCATATTGATCGGTGTGAGAACTCCAAGCCATCTAGATCCATCAGAACCACAGCTCCACCTGACCAGATTGACTTGATGATGTAGGGACCAGTCCAATTGGGTCTGAACTTGCCCCTTGGGTCGTGGATGGGAGCTCGGTTGTCCTTGAGCACCAAATCTCCTTCTTTTAAATTCCTGGACTTAACCTTCTTGTTGAAAGCCCGGGCAATTCTGCGTTGATAACCTTGAATGTGGTACAGTGCTTTCAGTCTTCTTTCATCAAAGAGCATGAGTTCCTCAAATCTGCTCTGCTGCCAATCCGCTTCGGCTATTTGACACTCAGCCAATACTCGCAATGACGGAACCTCAATCTCGATAGGTAGAACGGCCTCTATCCCATAAACTAATGAATATGGAGTCGCCCCAGTAGAAGTTCTGATTGAAGTTCGGTAGCCCCATAGAGCAAACGGCAGCTTATCTGGCCAGTCCCGGTAGGTTTCCACCATCTTCTGCAGTATGTGCTTGATGTTCTTGTTGGCGGCCTCGACCGCTCCGTTGGTCTGCGGCCGATAGGTAGACGACTTATGAAAAGCCACATTGTATTTCCCCAACAACAATCACCACCCCTCCTTGAAGTGGGAACCATTGTTTGAAATTATTTCGTTTGGGACCCCGTAACGACAGATGATGTTGTTTCTGATAAATTTTGCGACGTGCGAAGCCTTCAACACGCATAAGATTGGGCCTCAACCCACTTTGTGAAATAATCTATCGCTACCAAGATGAACTCATGCCCATTCGACCCCCTTCGGCGTGACAGCTCCGATCACATCAATT
Organism: Camellia japonica; assembly: GCA_030407325.1. NCBI lineage: Eukaryota > Viridiplantae > Streptophyta > Magnoliopsida > Ericales > Theaceae > Camellia > Camellia japonica. The sequence goes on along the minus strand of JAPPVO010004333.1, from coordinate 2,613 downwards.
CCCCAGACTGAAAATGGCCATGGCGAAGTCATGTTGTACAGCTTAGACGGCGGAATGTCATCATGCGATTTGCATGAATCTGACATTTGTGGCATCGCCGGACAAAGCCGATACAATCCTCCTCCATGGTGGACCAATAGTAACCCTGTCTGAGGATCTTCCGTGCCAGCATTACTCCATTCATGTGCGCACCACATTCTCCCCCGTGGATGGCTTCCATCAGACGCTTTGACTCTTCGGCATCAACACACAGCTTATGCATTCCCAGATGACCCCTTTTATACAGCTTACCCCCACAGATGATGAACTGAACGGCCATTCTTCTGATTGCTCTTTTATCCTTGGCATTCACCCCTGGCGGGTATGCTTCTTTCTCCAAGAAGTTCCAGATGTCGTAATACCAGGGGTTTTCGTCCTGAACTTCATCTATAGCGGCAATCGACTCGTAGGCAGGTGCAAATTTCTGGTCGATGATGACTGGACGCATCCGGACTCCACACGGGATGTCTATCATGGAAGATAGAGTTGCTAAAGAATCTGCGAACCTGTTGTTCTCTCTTAGTAGATGAGTAAAACTTAGTTTCTCAAACCGAGGAATCAGCAAGTCCAAGGTCTGGTGATATATCATCATCTTTTCTTTTCTCTCTTTCACTTTCCAGTCTCTCTTTAGCTTGAGACACAACAAGTTTCGAGTCCCAATGATGACGTCCAACCGTCTTGCCCCTAGTTCCAGGGCTGCTTCTAGACCAGCAATGCACGCCTCATATTCTGCTTCGTTATTGTTCGAGACTTTGAATCGGAGTTTGAAGGCTAGAGGGATACGGGAATTGTCGGGTGCTATCAGCAACACTCCTATCCCATACCCGTATTGATTTGACGCTCCGTCAAAGTACATCGTCCAAGTTTCATCGTCGATGTGCAAAATGGCTCATCTGGGAATAAGTACTCGACTGCTTTCACCCCTTTCCACTGGATGGTCGGCTAAGAACTCTGCCACTGCCCTTCCTTTGACTGACTTGCGTGTTACATATTTTAAATCAAATTCGGAGAGCAACAGCAACCAACGAGCTAGCCTACCCGTAAGTGCTGGTTTCTCGAAAAGATATTTGATGGGATCGAGTCGTGAAACCAACATTACGGAGTGAGCTAACAGGTAGTGCCGCAGCTTCCTGGTAGCCCATACTAAAGCTAAGCAAGCCTTCTCCAGCGGTGTATAGCGAGTTTCGTACTCTAGCATCTTCTTGCTCAGATAGTAGATAGCTCTCTCCACCTTGTCTTCTGATTCTTGTGCAAGCATGCAGCCCATTGTAGTTTCAGTTACTGACAGATACAAAATCAACGGTTTCCCCGGTTCTGGCGGTGACAACACGGGCGGGTTCTGTAAATATTCTTTAATCTGTTCAAATGCAGCTTGACATCGGCCGTCCCATTGGAACTTCTTGCCTTTCTTCAGGAGACCAAAAAGTGGTTCACAAGTTAAGGTTAATTTTGAGATAAACCGTCTTATGAATTGCACTTTACCCAGAAAGCCTCGCACCTCCTTTTCAGTCCTTGGTGGGGGCATTTTTAGGATGGCCTTGATTTTGGAAGGGTCGACTTCGATGCCTCTTGTGTAATCAGAACCCCAGCATTTTTCCCGCTGTAACACCGAATGTACATTCTGAGGATTTAGCCGCAACCGGAATTCCTGATCCTTTGGAAGAACTTTTGCAAGGCGGTGTAGTGGCGCCTCTCTTTCTTTGGACTTGACAATCATGTCGTCCACATACACCTCAACCTCTTTGTGGATCATGTCGTGTAATATTGTGGTCGCGGCTCGTTGATAAGTAGCTCCAGCGTTCTTCAACCCAAACGGCATGACTCTATAGCAGTATGTCCCCCACGGGGTGGTGAATGCAGTCTTTTCCCCGGTCTTCTGGTGCCATCACTATCTGGTTGTACCTGAGAAGCCATCCATGAATGAGAGCAAAGCATGCCCTGCTGTGAATCCACCAACTCATCGATATGTGGCAAGGGAAAGTCGTCCTTCGACTAGCTCTGTTCAATCCCTGAAGTCCACACATACCCGGATCCTGCCATCTTTCTTCGGTATTGGAACAATATTGGCCAACCAAGTCGGGTATTCGGATACCAGCAGGAAGCCTGCGTCGATTTGCTTGGTGACCTCTTCCTTGATCTTAAGAGCCCAATCCGGGCGGATCCTTCTGAGTTTCTGTTTGACAGGTCGGGCTTCGGGGTCAAGGGAGATCCGATGCTGTACAATCTCAGGATCGATTACAGGCATGTCTTCGTAGGACCACACGAAAACATTTTTGAAATCTTTTAATAAAGCGACTAAGCGCTCGCGTTCCTCCGAAGACAACATGGACCCGATCTGGACCAGCCGCGGGTCCTCCTCAGTATCAATGTTCACGGTAGTGATTTCATCCATTAAAGGTTTGACAAATCTCTCTTGCTCTTGCTCAATTAAACGTTGCAAAACAGAGGAACTTCGTCCTCGTCGTTTTCATCAAAGTTTTGAAAGTCTGAATTAATGCAATAAATCAAGGGCACAGAAAAGTACTCAGAAACCACAGTCACCTGATTCTCATTAAGCACATCCAAATCGTCCGA